>JADBJO010017715.1:25000-36933 GCA_016801955.1 Conus betulinus | reverse complement strand
GGTTCCGACAATAAACCGTTGAAAACAAAATGGAGAATCATCTAGATTCTCACAATATAAAATTAGATACTTACGGCTTGAGTACCGGTCATTCAACTACAATTCACATACTTCTGTATGTGTTAGGCCTCTGCCTTTATCATTGGGCACAGTCAGCCTCTTCTTTATCTAAATCGTCTGTTCCATTCTCAGAGTGCGCACCGATACAGGCCAACGCCTGTTTTATATTCAAATCGCGTGAACAGTGTTAAAAATTTCACCAATCCAATCACTCCTATACACACTAATAAAAAAAAAAAAAATGTTTTCAAACAGCAAAACCAAGAAGAATTTCCAAGAAAAAAAAAAAATTGTTTTTTTGGACAGGCCTCCAAAATGATCACCCTTTTGGATCAAATCAGTGGCCAGGGGAAGGAGAAAAAATCGAATCAAATAATAGGAAAGAAAAAGGTTGTGAAACGAAAAAAAAAAAAACTACGTAAGGCTAAGCGTCTCCCATCGCCATGCCCCCTTGCTACCCGCAAGAGAAGGTGGAAGCTCACCAGCCTATGGAACAACAATGCCCTAACAAAACAGAGGTAGAAATAGAAAAAGAGGCACTCACTCAACAATCCTTTCACATACACACACAAAAAAAAAAATCTTAAAACAACATTAATTAAAACAATGAAAAGACAAACACCTAAAAAAAGGGATAATACACAATCACTATCAGAAACCCTACCTAAGAAATGAGAATGAGAAAATTTTCAAACTAGATAGGTGCCTATTGATAAAGACGAAATAGAGAGAATGAAGTCAGAAAACACAGCAAAAGTAGACAGAGTGGAAATCACCAAGACAGTAAGAAAAAGTAAGACTAGAAATTAGAAAAAAAAGCCCTCTGGACTACCCTACTGGCACAGCCCCCCGTAATCGGAGACGGGACTAGCACAAAATACTAGAATAGGAAAAAAAAAAAACACACCACAAAAAAGTTACATAGGGACACTTTTGAAGGGGGGGGGGGGGGGGGGGAAAAGTGAACACTAAGTCTTAAGTGGGGTTGGGGAAGAAAAAAAAAAATTATTTTGCCACTCCAGAAAAAAAAAAAAAAAAAAACAACAACAACAACAAAACAACCAAACGGTTGGTATAAATCAAAGTTGCAATAAAAATAAAGGAGGGTTACAAAACAAAATTATTTCAAAATTTGAAATAAAAAATCAGGAAATGGATACAATATAAAGAAACTGATTCAAAATAATGAAAGGAATCAAATTTATGCAATTAATAATAAGTACAAGAAGGGGTTTAAACAAGAAAATTACCAAAAAAAAAAAAAAAGTACTGGGGAGGGTATAATATATGGGGGGGGGGGGGGGGGGGGGGGGGAAAATCCTTAAAATACTCAGTAGAAAAAAAAACGTGGGAATACTAAAGGAGGAGGGGATTTTTCACAGCAAATTCTGTTCAAATTGCTGAATAATAAATCAAGAAAGGAAATATGGGGAGGGGTTTTTATGGAAATTTTTACAATATAAAGAAAAAATAGTGGGGGGGGGGGGGGGGGGGGGATGTATCCAAATAGAAAAGGTAATTGTATGTAATAATCAGCTGTTTCCACACAACATTCACTAATACCTTAAAAAGCAAATATTTTTTTTTCCAATTCAAAATGGGGTGGGGAACATCACAACCAATGGGAGGGGTACGAAACAAAAACAAAGTTCCAAGTCGGGGTCACCACTGTCAGACGTACGATATCCATGCATGCACGCACATACACACACGAACCTGACGTCTTTCCTCCGCACACAACTGCATCCACTCCATACACATAAGGCGCAAACAAAGGTCAATTTTGATTCATCCCCTCCTTAATCTTTTAAAATCCATGGGGGTTTTTTACTCTGGCATCAATCAAAGCATTATATATTTTCATTTTGTGTCTTTCAGCTGGTGCAGCCAAACAAGCACTCTTCTTCTGCACACGTTACTGATTTTGCAGGTTTACTCACTGCAAGTGTCCACACACACTCTCTGTGGTGTCCGGAAACTGGCTTCCTCTGTGCGGGGATCCCATACACATCATCACAACTACTGGTCGGCGACAAACTCTTGCCCCAACCTGGATCTTCCCGCGGATCGGAGCTTGGCCCGGGAACGCGCGCAGCCCCCAGCCATCCACCTTAGTGCCCGATCTCCAGTCTCTCTACCTCTACCGCACGGGGAGTCGGCCCAGCTATAACAAACCGGATAAACACGAGTTCAAAACACTGCCAGCCAGTTAGCAGTCATGTTACACTTAAACATTTTGAAACTCTTCAATTTTTCAACATAGTTTCGGTTCCGACAATAAACCGTTGAAAACAAAATGGAGAATCATCTAGATTCTCACAATAATAATCTTTTTTCTTAATCTGTACTGTCTCATGTAATCGCGTAGCATATGAAATATCGCTCCGCATTACATGACACTCTCTCTCTCTCTGTGTATGTGTGTGTGTGTGTGTGTGTGTGTGTGTGTGTGTGTGTGTGTGTGTGTGTGTGTGTGTGTGTGTGTGTGTGTGTGTGTGTGAGTGTGTGTGTCTGCGCGCGCGCGCGCGTGTGTGTGTGTGTGTGTGTGTGTGTGTGTGTGTGTGTGTGTTTCTTCTTAAAGATAGGCACATTCGATCCTTGAACCAGCCTGTGCGTGCGTGCGTGCATGTGTGTGTGCGTGTGGGTGTGTGCGTTTGTGTGTGTGAGTGTGTGTGTGTGTGCGTGCGTGTGTGTGTGTGTGTGTGTGTGTGTGTGTGTGTGTGTGTGTGTGTGTGTGTGTGTGTGTGTGTGTATGCATGTGTGTGTGCGTGTGTGTGTGTGTGTGTGTGTGTGTGTGTAGAAAATGACAATGAAGAGAGTGAAGAGGACAGAGCCAGAGGAGGGTGGGGTGAAGTGGGGAGTAGAGGTTGAGGGTGGCTTCAGTAACGCAACGACGTTTTAAAACAGGTGAGAAGCAATTTGTGCCTTTAGCGTAATCGAAATTGACCGTACGTGTGTGGAAAACTCTTACTGTTAAGAAAGCAGGATAGAACAGACGCTTGAAACAGTAGCCAGACACTCTCATCATATCATGGATGTGTGTGTGTGTGTGTGTGTGTGTGTGTGTGTGTGTGTGTGTGTGTGTGTGTGTGTGTGTGTGTGTGATGTGTGTGTGTGTGTGTGTGTGTGTGTGTGTGTGTGTGTGTGTGTGTGTGTGTGTGTGTGTGTGTGTGTGTGTGTGTGTGGTGTGTGTGTGTGTGTGTGTGTGTGTGTGTGTGTGTGTGTGTGTGTGTGTGTGTGTGTGTGTGCTGTGTGCAGCCATGCTTGATAGATCGTTGATTCCTGGCCTGCCAATTCTAGCCTTCCTCCTCATTTTGCACAGGAAAAAAAAAAAAAGAAAGGGAATAATACAGGAAATGAGGGATACAGAGAAAGAGAGAACCAGAGAATAGTACGCATATGTACAGGCCGACCGATGTGTGGATAAACAACCACTTGGATCATCTGGACAGCAAAAACGATACCACACGCACGCAGGTAGGCATCCAATCATACACAGGCATGTGTTCACATGCATGCACGCTTGCTTGAATATGCACAAACGAGGACAGATACGTTGTTAGACAAACACACTCAGAGAGAGAGAGAGAGAGAGAGAGAGAGAGAGAGAGAGAGAGATGCTTCAGACGCTTCAGATATGTTTTTATTGCCAATGGCCTACATGGCCTTTATGTCAAGGGAGTGTAAATTAATATTTGCAGCGCCGAAAACCAAATTTATAATGCAAAGAAACATGAATTGTATCGGATTACATAAATAGTAATAATGAGGCTTTAAGCCATGCTGAAGAAAAGGAAAATAATGACATGTTTTTTCGTCACTAAAAATGAATAATTATGTAGTTTTTATTTCTAAGTAACAACATGATCATGGACACAAGTGCCTCACCAAGGCAAAAATATTCACTGTTATAAAACTTTCCTGCACTGTCACATCTATCATCACTGTCCGTCTCATCACTAGCTATACTAGCGAAGAAAAGAAAACATTTCTTACTAAGGCCATCAAGCTTGCTGAATACATGAAAAAAACTCAAACATTACTCAAAAACATAGTTCTTACCGAGTATTTCTTTTTCCTAACATTTGATGCTTCTGCCACATATTTAGCCAGTAGAGTTATTATCCTATTATTGTCAGAGGTCAACAAACTATATATAGTTATGATTTCTGTCGCAATAATATTGAAAAGCTGAGACTTCTGTCTGATATCCTTATAAGCTGCACAGAAGAATATGAAAAATGATCTTCATTTTCTCTCATACCATCTGTACACATTACACACAAATCGTTTACAATGCCTTCGGGATTAAACCACTTTTGTTTGCATTTAGTCCAAGTGTCCTACTTCTAAATCTAGCAAGCATATCCCTGTGCCCATTTATTGGTAACTACAGTCAGAAAATTTTTTCAGGTTGTAATATACTTTTAAACGAATAAAACCAAGATACTTCATATCATCTTCATCTTGGAATGCCAATTTTGTTTATAACATGCGATGAGACGGTCTTTAAATTCCAACATAAATGTTCTTTCATCGCCAACCCCCTGACTGAGCCATACCACACCAAATCCGTTTACTGTCAAAACCTGCTTTATAGTAGCAACCCAGTTCTGCTTTCCTAACTCAAATTGCCGTAGCAACATATCGTATGCTTGCCTGCATAATCTACTTGTAGGTAGTTGGGTAAGTTTTAACCAATACTTAACGCATTTGCCAAAAGATCGAATGAAAAGAGGATATCTTCCAAAATCACCATATGCCATTGTATTTGATGAGTGCAATGGAATATTTAGAAACCGTTTAATCGCAAAAGTATGTACTTTTTCCATCTGCAGATTTTCTTCAAGTCCCCATATTTCTGCTGCATATGTTAACATTGGTTCTATTTGAGTATCAAATACTTTCAAAATAAAGAGGGATCAATTGCATTTATTTTTTTCATTGCTCTTAGAATTTCTATTACTCCTTTTTTTTTTTTCCTTTCCTAAACGATTCAGACCATCCGGAATGTAAACTTAACTTCGTTGTAAAGATCATTCCGAGGTATTTGTATGCATTGGTCACCTTTACCTCTCAGCATTAGAATAATACCATTTTTCTCTCTGAGACAAGTAACCACCCATGCGAAAAATTATTATGTTTGTCTTATCTAAATTAACAGTTAATTGTAACTTATCTGCCTCACACTTCAATACATCAAGCTGATTCTGTAAACCAACAGCAGTGCTTGAAACTAAAATTACATCGTCAGCAAATAGCAACATAATAGTTCAACAGCACCAGGGATCATCTGTACACCATGTCTACCTTTTCTGGACATTTCAAGGGCTAATTCATTATAAAAAATGCAAACAGCTGTGGACTCAAAAGGCAGCCTTGTTTTACGCCACGTGGACATAAAAAAAATAAATCGGAATAAGCATTCTTTTCACGCACACAAGCAATGACCGATTTGTATATCCCACAAAGCGCCTGGTACAATTTACCATTGACACCATTTTTTCTCAGGACATGCCATAACTTATTTCTATTTATAGAGTCAAACGCCTTTTTAAAGTCCACAAAAGCGACATATAGTTTAGTGTTCTTCATGAGAAACTTTTGAACTAATGCATACAATGTGGGATGAAAGGTTTCTGAGCGGGCAATGTAATTGGTTCTGTTCTTTAGATGGTCTGCAATGGTTCCATGATGCGGATAGTGAAGGTTTTTGCGTTTATGATATAATCCAATCCCTTAATGTTTCATTCCCGTTTCTTTCTCTCCTAACTTTACCCGCCTACCCACCCACCTTTTTTTCCCTTTTTTTCTCCTTCTTAATGTTTACCAAGTCCTTATTGTAATGACTGATGGATACTTAGCTTGCACTTATTTTTCTCCACTATTGATTTCACACACACACACACACACACACACACACACACACACACACACACACACATACAGAGAGAGAGAGAGAGAGAGAGAGAGAGAGAGAGAGACAGAGACAGACAGACAGAGACAGAGAGAGAGAGAGGGGAGAGAGACAGAAACAGAGAGAGAGAGAGAGACAGACAGACAGACAGACAGACAGAGACAGAGAGAGAGACAGAGTTTGTTTGTTTTTTTCTAGGGAGAAACTCAAAACTCACCTTTGCCCAAACTATGGTGGCTCATCAGACCGTGGTGATTACTATGCCAGATGAACACACAGGGTGCCTACAGGGTTTAGACGCCTGCCCTGTCTGTGTTGACAGCAAGATACTCAGAGACTAGAACTGCAGTCTGTTCGTCGGTCACACAACAACTGATTGATGCAAAAGACACAGACACATACACACGATACACAATGAATATCAAATGAGGATGGAAGGGGAGAATGATGCAGAGGGATAGTCAGACCAACTGGTGGTGAGGTAAAACAAGGCTTTCGGGGCGTCACTACCTCTAGAGACTGTCTAATAGTTACATTGACACATCTTTGCTCATGGATTGTCTGCTACCAGCCTTAGACATCCCACCATAAACAACAGAGAGAGAGAGAGGGGGGGGGGGGGGGGGGAGGGGGACGGGAGGGTAACATTCATGTTCTCTCTTTCATTTACATACAGCCAATGGACTGGAATTAATGTAGCAAGGCGAATGAAACCAGGGAACCATAAATATTTTCAACTGTCAATGGATCTCAGCGGTTTCTGATGCAAGCACATATCCGCGCACACTTGGGAGAGAGAGAGAGAGAGAGAGAGAGAGAGAGAGAGAGAGAGAGAGAGAGAAGGGTGAAGGAGGGGGAAGAATAACGATGGCGCGCGCGCGCGCGCGTGTGTGTGTATATATGTGTGTGTGTGTGTGTCTCTGTGTGTGTGTGTGTGTGTGTGTGTGTGTGTGTGTGTTGTCTTTTTTGCCGTGTGTCTCTGTTCATGATTATACAAATTTTTTTGTCTTTCCGTCTTCTGAATTTAGTGGCAATTATTGGTATCATTTGACCTGCACATACTTAGTCTGTCCGGTGTTCTCGTTCAGTGTCATGTTCTGACCAGCGTCTATGCTCAGCTGCTTCTGTCAGAACATCGAAAACTGCTTTGGCACTTGTGTCGCATCATTCACGGGGCTTTTTTTTTTTTTCTTTTTTTTTTTTTTTTTTTTGTTTTCTATGTGTTTGTTGTTGTTGTTGTTTTTTTGGGGGGGGAGGGAGGAGAGAGAGAGAGAGAGAGAGAGAGAGAGAGAGAGAGAGAGAGAGAGAGAGAGAGACAGAGAGAGAACGATTGATAATTTGATTGATTGATTAACTGACTGACTGACTAACTGTATGATTGATTGATTGATTGATCTACTGATTGATTTTGAAGATTCTAGCGCGAGGTTCAACTTTACAAACTGCCCTTGCCATTGCACGCCGTTTTAAGACATGTTTGTACAACAATTCAATATAATTGCATTTTAATGTAGTTCTAAATGTCAAGAAGCAGATTTGTCATAAATTAATAATGGCATTTTGGGCAGAGAAGCAGAGGGTGCATAAACAAATTAACAGAGACAGAGACAGAGACTCAAGACTCAAGATATTTATCAGAAAGGCCATTGGCCCATTTGAAGGGGAAGCTTTACACTCAAACAGGAAAAAAAACAAAATGCTTCAGATAAACATATTTAGGGTAGTAACAACGAAATGGCAACTAGGAGGTAAATGTATCTCTTACCTTAAATGCTTTACACAAGAAGAGACCAAAGCTCTTCATTTGTGCATAACTGTTGGAGCTGAGTAAAAACACAATCTAAACATGCAGGGATGTCTACAATATTTTTGTGGAATAAAGTTCTGGCGGATGTCTGCCAAAGCGGGACAGCAAAACAAGAAAATGCAATTCATTTTCCTCTCCCTGCATGCACATTGGACAAATTAAATCGTTTTCTCTGTATTGCCTGTACCTTAACTGGTGAGTTTTTATATCAGATACGCCCAGTCTAAACTTAACTATCAATTTTTTCAAATACATATCTAGATCAAACCTTAAATACGATTGATTATTACCAACATTTGAATAGTTTCTATACAAATCATACCTTTCACTAGTCTGAATATGATCATTCCATGTCTGCCATCGACAGTCTATTAACCTTTGACGAAAAGAACGCACGAACAAACGCTGATCCCCAACACCCCCATTCAGCCATACATCACCAAAGCCATATTCACACAACATCAGACGCACATTCGACACCCAGTTTTTTTTTCTTTCCCCTTGCATCCAATTCTAGCAACATATCATACGATTTGCGTGGTAACCTAAAATCATCCATGTGCAAAAGCTTTAACCAGTATCTAACACACCTTACGGCTGAACAAATGGACAGTGGGTATCGGTGTGTTTCTCCCATAGACTAAATCATTAGAGACGCGCTTATCTAAACCTAAAAACCTTTTAAGTGCAAACAAATGTACTGCTTCACAATGTACAACCGCTTTCTCCAATCAGCAGATTTCAGAACCGTACAGCAAAATGGGCTGTATTTGAGAATCAAATATTTTAAAAAATAAATCAAGAGAATTATTATTCAATGCATTCAATCTTTTCATAACAGTTATCAACGCATTTTTGCTCTACTAGCAAGGTCTTTACAAGCAGCGACGGTAAAGCTCAAACGTGTCGAGAAATAAATCCCCAAGTATTTATAAACATTTGAGACAGGCATAGCAATACCATCGAACATCATCTCTCTCTAGCTGCCAGATACCCCCCCTTTCTAAAGACAACTATATTACTTTTTATTCAAATTCACTTTAAGTTCCAAAGAGTTTGCCGCCCTGCATAGAGACAGAGAGAGAGTGAGAGAGGGGGGGGGGGGAGAGAGAAACAGACAGACAGACAGAGATAGAGAGACAGGCAGACAGGCAGACAGCAGAGAGAGAGAGAGAGAGAGAGAGAGAGAGACAGAGACAGAGACAGACAGACAGACAGACAGACAGACAGAGCCTAGCTTTGTGTCCAGTTTTGATTTTGTGCTTGTTGATGCACAGCAGGAAAAAGCTCTGCTTGGTTTAGAATTATCCATGCCTTGCCTTCATTGTGGAAACTGTGAATGTTGTAGAGTATCGGGTCGGATTGATTTGTGCCCCAGCCCTCCTGTCTCCGTCCAGTTCTAACATGGCGTTCGTTGTCAGCTGAGGACCAAACGGCCCCAATACAGAAAGCTATAGGGACGTAAGGGAAGTGAATGGTCTCCCTTTCCTGGGTGAATCAGATAAAGGCGTGGAGTGGGTTGGATGGCCATTGAAGACTTTTACACCAGTAGTCCAAAAGGCAGGAGGAAAGGATGTGACACTCGTGGTGAGGTAATGTCACACACACACACACACACACACACACTCCCTAAGGAGAAAAACAGTGTACTGCGCTCTCTCTCTCTCTCTCTCTCTCTCTCTCTCTCTGCGTGCGTGCGTGCGTGCGCGCGCGCGCGCGCGCGCGCGCGCGTGTGTGTGTGTGTGTGTGTTGTGACAATTCGACTCTAATGCACTTTTGATCCGGTCTGATTCTTCTGACCTGGCCGGCCGATGAGCTGGTTTTCTAAAGAGATGTTCTCACAGTAAAGCGTGAACGGATGCAGCCAGAAGAGGTGACTGGGGTGTACGTTTAACTACAGGACAGTGTTCTTAGTGTCGACTTGCATCATGTTGAGGTGTGGTATGTGTGGGGTCAGGTGGGTGTGAGCTGTGGTGTGGTGTGGTGTAATGTGGTGTGGTGGGATGCGGTGTGGTGGGGAATGGGGTGTGGTGTGGTGGTGTGTGTGGTGTGTGGTTGGTGTAGTGTGATGTGACGCGGTGTGGTGTGGTTTGGTTTGGTGTTATATGGTGTGCTGTGTGCAAGCACGCACACACAGAGAGAGAGAGAGAGAGAGAGAGAGAGAGAGAGAGAGAGAGAGAGAGAGAGAGAGAAAGCGCAGTACACTGTTTTTCTCCATATGGTGTGTGTGTGTGTGTGTGTGTGTGTGTGTGTGTGTGTGTGTGTGTGTGTGTGTTATATGGTGCTCTGCATTCTATTTTGTTGCGCTGCGTTCTCTTGTATTGTGTTGTGCTATGTTGTGCTTTGCTGTGCGGTGCGCGCGTACACCACACACACACACACACACACACACACACACACACATATATATATATATATATATATATATATATATATATATATATATATATATATATATATATATCCATGTGAAAAACTTACTGGTCCAAAGTAAAAGGGCTGAATACACGATGTGTCCTCTGCTGAGTGCTGTGACGGAGATATCCAGGTGCCAGGGACACCAAAACATCTCCATACGTGTAAACTGTGAAAAGATAAGCAATACAGCTGCCTACACTGGGGCTGCGTGTCTGCACGTTGACCCATATGCTCAGGCTCCAAGAATTGTGGTGTAAAATTAAACATCAGCGTAAGGCATTATAATATTTTGGCGATACCTTTGAAAGAAATACAAATAATAAAAAAAAGAGAAGAAAGAAAGGAAGGAAGGAAGAAGAAGAAGAAAGAACGATCGAAAGAAAGAAAAGAAAAGCTAGAAAAAGAAAAAGAAAGAAGACGAAGAAAGAAACGAAATCGTTTTGTACCCAAACACCAACAGTACTCAGGAAGATTGGAGTTGTGTGTGTTTTGACATTAACAATGAGATTCTGGCAAGGTAATCTGACAAATCTGTGTCTTAAAAATAATGTAACTCAATCCTATTAATTTGTCGAGACAGGAATGAATACGTGAAGAAGAAGGAAGTCACGTGGTGCTTGCAGACTGGTCAGCAAGCAGTCAGGCTTGCATGACGAAATGGAAACAAGACTAAATGCGTGGAAAGACGAATCTGGTTGAGAAACAAGACACTGGCACGAAGACACACATTTGCTTGCCGGAGGAAACTTGCTGTCTGCGACGACGTTTGGGTTTTTGTGTGAGGGTGGGGAATGTGCACGATGATTCATGCATACGTCTGAGTCTGCGGACGGTGTTGTTAGAATTACTAGTTAGACGTCTGGCTGGAGGGCATCCCCTGTGGTGACGTCATCAAAACTTTATACGTCAGTGAAAACAGCTGATGGAATGAAATTGAAATGAAATGAGGAGGTAGGGAACAGTAAACAATACACAATAAACAAGTAGGGTAACTCTTGCTCCCACAAGAAAACCTAACTCAGAGTAACTTTATTTCAAGACTGGCACAGCCTTTAAACTTGAAGAAAGTCAGACAAATACAAAGACGAACAATCTAATAGGGGGAGGGGGGGGGGGGGCAGGCCAACAACCCCTCCGTTATCACAGTAATGACTTGGCAAAGATTTGAGCCCTAAATGCGTGGAAAGACGAATCTGGTTGAGAAACAAGACACTGGCATGAAGACACACATTTGCCTGTCGGAGGAAACTTGCTGTCTGCGACGACGTTTGGTTTTTGTGTGAGGGTGGGGAATGTGCACGATGATTCATGCATACGTCTGAGTCTGCGGACGGTGTTGTTAGAATTACTAGTTAGACGTCTGGCTGGAGGGCATCCCCTGTGGTGACGTCATCAAAACTTTATACGTCAGTGAAAACAGCTGATGGAATGAAATTGAAATGAAATGAGGTAGGGAACAGTAAACAATACACAATAACAAGTAGGGTAACTCTTGCTCCCACAAGAAAACCTAACTCAGAGTAACTTTTATTCAAGACTGGCACAGCCTTTTGAACTGAAAGTCAGACAAATACAAAGACGAACAATCTAATAGGGGGAGGGGGGGGGGGGGGGGGCGCAGGCCAACAACCCCTCCGTTATCACAGTAATGACTTGGCAAAGATTTGAGCTAAGGGAGGGGGGTGGGGGGGGGGGGGGAATTGAAGATGAAGAAAATGGGAACATAAAATT
>JADBJO010017715.1:20000-22500 GCA_016801955.1 Conus betulinus | reverse complement strand
CAAATGTGTTCAAAAAGCTGGAAGAAGACTTGTATCCATGTGTCTTGAAAATCATTTATGTATTCTTAATGGAATAACATTAGGTGATTTAGATGGACATTTTACCTGCTACAAACAAAATGGTTGCAGCGTTGTTGATTACTTTATTTTTGTTCTAACAATATGAAAAAAAAATGTTAAGTATGAAAGTTTATCCCCTTATGACATTGTCAGACCATTGTCCCGTCGAACTAAAAACTCTAGTTTTCTGATCTTACATCAAAAATGAAAACGAATAATGTGTCCTCACAAACTTTACTTGAAGAAAGACTAAGCTCAAAGGACGTAAATGATCGATATTTTTGGGGGGAAACATTGTCAGAAGAAAAAAATATTTAAAAGCGTTAACAATGCCATGGATAAAGGAACAAATTCTCCAAGTGGAACACAATTTGGATAGATATGTTGAAGATGAAACCACTATTTCTCATTGTTCACTAAACGAGATTGTAAATGACTTTATGCTGACGTCGGCGGCCAGCATTAGTCTTCAGAAGAGAGCTAAGATTCGCCATTTTAAAAGAAAAAGAACAGGAAATGGTTTGATAGAGAATGCTATGAACACAGGAAAGATCTCAGATCCATGTTGAATGCATTAAATAGACAATCTTACAATAAATGTCTATGTCAAAAGTACTATACCAAACGCAAAAAATATAATAATAATAAATTTAATAAAACAGAAGAAAAGAACATACGCCAGTTTTCTTGTCAATGAGATTAATGAATCTCTTTACACAGATCCAAAGACGGCGTGGAACACATTAAAACATTTACAAAACATTAGTGAAAATACCAACTGCGTTCATCAATTAATGCTTCAAAATGGATTTTACATCTTGAAAAAAAATCGTCGGAAATGAAGTAAATGTAGACAAAGACCAAAAGAAAAAAGTAGATGTTGAACTAAAAAATAGACAAATGAACTATACCATGTTATCAAACATTAATTTGCCTATATCATCTGGCGAAATTAAGAAAGCTTGCCTACAGCAAAAAAAATAACAAATCACCAGGAATGGATGGCATAACTAATGAGATGATTAAAAACTAGTCTTCCAATTACCACACACATGATTACAAAAAATGTTTAACCTTGTTTATAAGAGAGGAATTTATCCAGATTGGTGGGAAAAAAATGTTTGAATGTCCCATTATACAAGAATGGTAATCCAGGAGATCCAAACAATTATCGAGGAATAACACTTACCAATACATTGGGAAAAGTGTTTTGTACGATTATCAATAACAGAGTGACAGATTACCTTGAACAAAATCAACTTTTAGTCAAAGAACAGGCAGGATTTCGAAAGAATCACAGAACAATTGATCACATTTTTGTTCTGAAAAAGATTATAAATGAAGTATTGAAAATTAAAAATGGTAGATAATATGGATGCTTGTCGATTTTGAAAATTCATTTGATAATGTATGGCATGAAGCAATGCTGTTAAAAAATTGAACAGAATAGGTATAAGTGGAAACTGTTTTGATATAATTAAAGATATGTATACGAATGCTACCATTCAAACAATATCACATGGCCTTTTTGAGTAAAGAAATTATTGTCCGCAAGGGAGAACATCAAGGAAATGCTCTCAATCCTACTTTATTTAATGTCTTCATAAACGACATTGTAGGGTGTTTGGATAATAATGATGATCATTCACCCAAATTTGATGACTCGAATGCTTGTAAGTTCCGTGTTTATTATATGCAGATGATCTAAATTATTCTTTCTCTTACAAAAAACTGATCTCCAACAAAAACTACAGAATTTAAATAACTATTGCCAGTGTTGGGGATTAACGATAAACAGAAAAAAAAACAAAAGTTGTTATATTTACAAAATCAAGCACCAAAGTACCCATCTATTTTTACTGTGGCGAAAAAACAATTCAAACGACTGACGAATACAAATATTTGGGAATCATTTTCCACAAGAATGGAAGTCTATTGAAAGCACAGGAACACTTAAGTAAACAAGCAAGCAAGCATTACACACTCTACACAGGACCTTTAGAAATACAAACATTTAATATAAATACAATAATCAAACTGTATGATACGTTAATAACTCCAATATCAATCTACGGGGCAGAAGTATGGTTCCCCCCTACCAAACCAAACAAGCTGACTCCTTTGAAATAAAAAAGCTGTTTGATGACTGCCTGACAAGTAAATTTGCACACGAAAAAAATACATATCAAATTTTGTAAACAAATGCTTGGAGTTAACAAAAAGTCAATGGTACTTCCTGTATTAGGAGAACTAGGCAGATTTCCAGTAAGTTTAAAAAAATATGTCAAACAATATCATATTGGCTACACATTTTCGATTTGTCAGAAAATTCTCTTGCCCATAAAATGTATAAAAGCATGTATTATCAAGGTGAACAAAAATGATCCTTGGTTGACATTTGTTAAAGATATATTGATAAATATAAGTATGGGACATGTTT
>JADBJO010017715.1:10000-12500 GCA_016801955.1 Conus betulinus | reverse complement strand
AGATTTTTCTTACTCTAACACCCCCCCCCCCCCCCCCCCCCACACACACACACACACACACAAAAAATTTCAATGGGAAACGAAGCAAACGACTGGTTTTGCCACTTTTGTATTGCTGCCACACACGAGTATTTGGTGTTTAGAAGAATTAAGAGCCATATGATGAAGTCCCGCCCATGCCACACGTTGATCACTCCACTCTTGACGATCAAAGGACAGAGTGGTAATTAACATGGCCTGAATTGCCATCAGCACATAGTTAGAATGAAGCTTTAATGAACAATGGTAAATCAATTCTATAGAAATAAAAACAACGTTGGATTTAGGTCTGAGCCTGGTGGAACTCCATACTTTAACGTAAGAAATTCAGATAGACAGAGACATGAGCGAACTGCCTGTAGTCTGATAGAAATGATTCAAGAACTGAAGAATGCTATCACATACGTAATAGAGTCTTTGCTTTCTGAAGAGTAATGAGTGGTTGATTTTATCAAAAGCCTTTGCAAAGTCTGCGAAGACAACTCCTCTGTAATTGTTATTCTTTACTGTAAGAAGTCATTTACTGACGACGTTTATCAGCGCTGTATGACTTGGGTGTCTTTTTGTATTCCTAAAACCCGATTAATCTGGGTGTATCAAATTGTATTGTGCAGCACCAATTTTTTTTAATTCTACACGTTGTTCTAATGGTTTTGATAAAACAAATATGCCTTTGGGTCCATAGCTGATGGGGTTACTGGAGTCACCGGCTTTGAAAATTGGAATACATTTACATTTGAACAGTGCTGGGAAATAATTTTTTATTGATACGGAGTTTATGAATATCAATGAGAGTGCCTACATGGTAGGTGTCTCCATTTTAAGAGACAGACAGACAGACTGACAGAGAGAGAGAGAGAGAGAGAGAGAGAGAGAGAGAGAGATGGGGAGGGAGGGAGTGGGGGAGGGAGGAAGGGAGAGGGGGGCAGAGAAAGAGAGAGAGGGGGGGACCAAGCGAGAGGGAAGAGGAATGGAGAGTAACTACCCTTGTTTTGTCCATTCATTTCACCTTAGCAACTGTAAGGACGTAATCTGAAATATTTGTATATCCCTCAAGAGTTAGGTAGAAAAAAAAGAAACCCACAGTGTACTCAGGAACGCTTGCACATTAGGGTGAGTATATGCAAGCGCATGTTGTACAGCATGCCTCGGTACAAACCTGTATCCTACTGTGTCACCAATGTGCTCGATCGCCTCTCTTTCTTCTTAATTGATGGATTTACATTATGTTCCTGAGAAGCTGTAAAAAAAATATCCTAAGCAAAATTGAGGGGCGTTTATCTACGACTTACACCTGCTACCTCAATGCGAAGGAGATGAGGGGCAGAGGGATTGAGGATAGGGGGAGCATGATTGCACACCCCATGATATTGAAATGTGATTCAAGAACTGTTTACACACTGCATGTTTGATACCTTTGACACGTAGGCCTATTTAAGAAAAAAAAAAAAAAAAAAAAAACTCCCCCACCCCACCCCCGCTGGGTGTGTGGAATCTAGTTTTCTCGTTGATTAAAAAGCTTTCTTCTGTTTAGTGCTCTATTGATTTGTCTGGAAATTACAGATGAACAACATGGAGAGAGAGAGCGAGAGAGAGAGAGAGAGAGAGAGAGAGACAGACAGACAGACAGACAGACAGGGAGATTGAGCCAGAGACAGGCAGGCAGGCAGGCAGGCAGACAGACAAGCAGGCAGGCAGACAGATTGGCTGAGAGAGAGAGAGAGAGAGAGAGAGAGAGAGAGAGAGAGAGAGAGAGAGACAGACAGACAGACAGACAGACAGGCAGGCAGGTAGTCAGACAAAGACAGACGAAAGACAGACAGACAGACGGATCAAGTGTCGACAGACAGACAGACAGACAGATAGAGACACAGACAAACGGAGAGAGAGAGAGACAAAGAGAAGAAGAAGAGGGACAGCGAAAGAAAGAGAAGGAGATGGGGAGACGGAGAGACACAAAAGGAGAGTCATGAAAACAGTAGTGTGGGAGAGAAGGAAATGGGACGAGTTAGGGAACTGGAAATGGGTGGGCAGAAAAGACTGAGACACATTTCTAGGAAGTTGTGTTTGTATTGGCCATAATCACGAGGGTCACAACGTTAATCAACACATCTCAGCACAACTCCGAACCAAGATTATTTGGGCATTAATCGCTTGTTCAGTTGTTGTGATCCATTTTGATTTGAGAGTGAATTACCATTCTCTATACTTGCATCCCAGACATGTGCCCAACACAACTACCGTTAAATGTACATGTGCGTGTGTTCATTTGCACGCTTGTATGCAACTGTTCATACACATACATATATACATACATACTCATGTGCAAGCACACGCATACGTACACCCATGCGTGTAAGAAGCAGTTATAGTATACGCATACATTCATATCTTAGTACGCGCGCGAGTGCACACATACACACAATGCACACACACACGCACACACACATGTGCGCGCGCA
>JADBJO010017714.1:0-36934 GCA_016801955.1 Conus betulinus | reverse complement strand
CTCTGTGTGTGTGTTGTGTTGTTGTTGTGTTTGTGTGTGTGGTGTGTGTTTCCGTCTCCGGTTGGACCTACGTCCTTTAAAATAAACATCCAGTTGTAATAACCCAATTTCATCTTGTCTAAGGGGCATTTGATATGCCCATCTATAAAACGTTTTTTCAGGAAGTCGAATCAGTTTTTTTAACCAGTACCTAATACATCAAGGGGGAAATACCTCAACGAAATAACACATAAACGACACGGGGTTAATCCGACAAGGTGTAGAACTAGAACCCTAGGATTTTATGCAAACAGAAGGTGGTTTGAGATAAATCTTTCTGTCATGTGTCCGTAAGTTCAAATGGTGTTCAAGATGAAGGCCATTTCCTGTTCTGTTGTAGGGAATATGAAACTTGACGTTTGGCATCAATCGTTTTTTTTTTTCAGCAAAATAATATGAAAAGACATTACTTAGTTCGATGAATTTCATCATATACTATCAAATCGCTGGCGATGTTTATCGCCGAAGCGTATGAACTAAGGAGGAAAATTTCTTTCTTGTCAAGCAGTTTCTGGATTATGAACAAGAACCGGTGAACAATTCTAAGTGCTACAAATTGTTACAATTTCAACATATCTGACGGTCTCGTGATTACCGTCGGATGGTCCTAGATTATCTCTTACTTTGATTAAGTATTGACGTATGTTTTGTCTGTAATGCATTTAGTTGGATTATGATGACCGCAGATAGAATGCTGTAGTGCAATTTCCTTTTCGACCCTTTCTTTCGTATGTATGTATGTATGTGCGTGTTACATTTGTGTGTGCCCTTTCCAATAACACTGTTAATTAACCCCCACCCCACTCCATCCCCTTGGCATGAAGGCCAGTTAAACTATTGTCAATAAAACTGTCGATTGTCAATTGACTCTCTGTCTCTCTCTCTTGTCATGGCGTTTCTGTCTCTCTCTCTCGCTCTCTCTCTCCTCTCTCTTCTTTGCACGGGAGAGGCAGGTGTTGTGTGTGTGTGTGTGTGTGTGTGTGTGTGTGCGTGCGTGCGTGCATGCATGTTTGTGTTCCTGTGCATTGCGAACGCGCGCGCGTGTGTGTGTGTATTTGTGTGTGTGTGTTCGCGCGCGCGCGCGTGCGCGTTTGTGTTGTGTTCTGTGTATATTGTTTTGTGTCCTCTGTGTGTGTGTGTGGTGGTGTGTGTGTGCGTGCGTGCGTGCGTGTGTGTGTGTGTGTATGTGTGGTGTGTGTGTGTGTACTAGAGAGAGAGAGAGAGAGAGAGGAGAGAGAGAGAGAGAGAGAGAGAGAGAGAGAGAGAGAGAGATTACAAGTTGAAAGAGAGAGAGAGAAGGAATCAAACGGGAGATTAGAAAGAAGAGGAGAGTATCCAACAAACCGGTAGGCGTATGTGCCTGAACATACATACATACCTTTACTTCCCGCCCCATCTCCATAGAGACGCTGAGACAGGCCGTCAGACTGTCAGATACAAAGGCCCAGGCAATATGAATGAAGGTCATGTGCAAGGTCCGACACCTTCGACTTCTGGCTATTTTTGGGCCTGGGGTCCTGTTATTTCGGGGACAGCGCTTTGTCAGAAGTAGAGGAGGGGCAGCGGGTAAGGGGATGCATGGAATAAAGACAAAATTGTATTACAACAACGGACCCTGACCCCCTGAGGTATCGATTCCCTATAGGATTCTACCGGCAAGAAATGGAGGACCCCGTCACTGTTTTTTTTGCCTTTCTGCACGTATGTCTTTTCTTCACTTTATGTCTCGCTCCTTTTTGTCCAACTGTTTTCTGTCACCCTAGTTTTTGGTGGTACTGACTGGGGGATCTTTCTTATCTGCTCTACTTCTCCTTCTTCCTGGTCTTGGTAATTATTAAATCTTGTATTCACCAGTGTCTTATAGAACAGGGGGTATAAACTTGTTGTCAATGTCTGTCACGTGGTCAAAAATTTGAATGTAACACAAGAAAAAATCAGCTCCAGACAAAACCATTCTGGGCTGACCTTGTCACGAAATCTTGTAGGTATGGTCATTTATGGGTCACGGATAATGAACACAATAAAGTAAATTAAAAATCTTAAAATTGTACACACAGGAGAAATAGAGATCCGGTTTACAGGGAACGTAAACGATGAGACTGCGCACAAAGGGCGGGGGTTGTTTCTTACTTTATGGAACTGTGGCCCGATTTAGATCTCAGTAGGCGCGAAGATGGGACATGAAAAAATGTGACAGGAAAGCATGACTTTGATGTATGGACGTTTTTCTCACGTGACGAAAGTACATTTATGACGCCTGTTTGATTTGTGACGGTTTTTCCGACAGATAGACAATGAGGAGTAGGGGGAGGGAAGTAAGGACTGTGGCTTTGCATCGTGTTCATTGGTTTAAAAGAACTTTCTGCAAAGTCGGAAAATTATGCTAGTTGCCTAATTATTTTCTTTGAAAATTTCCAAAAAATAGCGGTGAATCATTTTCCTTTTTGAAACCATGCCTATTTTCCTTCTCTCTCTCATCATGTTGATTTGCCTTTCTTTTGGGGACTGTTGGGTTTCAGTTTCTTTATTTCTCGAGTTCGTATAGGGTGTATTTTAGATGTATGTGTTTTTGAGTTTGCCAGTGGAAGGTGTGTGTGTGTGTAATTGTGTATGGTGTGTGCGGTGCGTGCGTAAAATGTGTGTTGTGTGTGTAATGTGTAGAATGTGTAGTGTGTTCCTTTCTTTCTTCGTTTTCTCTTATTCCCTCTCGATTTTAACCCGTTGCGAGTACCTGTCTATGATAAAAAGGAAAAAAAGGGGGTCTTGGGCTCGGGGGGGTCCTTATACAAGTAGGACCACTAGTGCTGAAAGGGGAGGGGAACCAAGGATAAATTTGAAGAATAATTCTTCCCGATGGGTTCTGTATAAGGTTGGAACGTTTGTAGAAACAGGAGGGGCCCAGGAAAAAACGCAATGTACAAGTAAAATGAGTTATGTTATTATAATTTTACTACGTTTGTGGGGGTGAAGAAGAATGTTCATACCTATCTTCGTCTGTTCCGTCCCCCTGACAAATTTCGAGGGATCGTGGCGTCTCTCTGTTGGACAGTGTTGGGGTGGCGGCAGCTAGGCCGGCCGCGGCGGGTCTGGCAATGAAAAGACAAATGTATCGTTGTGGTGTGTGTGTGTGTGTGTGTGTATGGTGATTGGTGTAAAGGTGTGTGTAATAGTGCGCGTGCGTTGAATCTTCAAATGGTGGGGGGAAGAGGACTAGCAAGGATGAAAACAGACATGAACGGAATGTGGAAGTTTATGAAGGAAGTTAAGTCTAGTTGTCTTATCAGGGCTTCTTTCCGTTTAAAATACATTAATCCCAAGCCCAATGCGGACACAGGACAGGGGGAAGTGGAAGGCGTAATGGTGAATTTGTGACGCATGCCAGCGGGACAAAGAGAGAACCGGAGCGAAAAAAAAATTAGCAGAGTAAAATTAGCACACTGGTGTAACAAAGTTTAGACTGTTTTTCCGGGTTCAAAATCTAATTCGAAGAGACTTCACGCTGTCCTAAACGCAAAGATATGGTAATGAATATCGGGTTGCTGCTACAAACAAGCTGGCAAAACGATGGAAAATTGGTCAAACAACTGGTCAACACAGCGAATATTATGTGACAAAAAACACTTCAAAACAGCGGATTGGTCAACACGGTCCAGCGAAACGTAGAAAAAGAGAGTAGGGCCAATCATTGCATATCAAGGCCGAATAATAATCGCAAAAAGGTAACTAGAAGGTGGCATAGAATGAAAGGCGCGCAGATCCCCGAAAAGTACATCGAAAAGTTCAAGTTACTTCTCTTGCTGATAGGGAGGCGGTCACGAAAAAATAGGTAGGGCGTCAGGTGACGGGAAAAAGGGCTGGGGGGCGGGGGGGTGGGCAGGGCTCTTAAGCCCACAAAGGCATAGAGGGGTGTTAACTCTCCTGCTTAAGCGTCGGGGCGACAAGAAAGGAAAGGTGGAGGTGGGTAAAACGGAGGTCTAGCCGTGGCAGAAGGCAGCACATAGCGAGTAGAATTCGACTAAAGCACAAATCTCCATGACGTAGTAAGGGGACACGCACAGTAGAACAAAAGGTAGTGAGGAACGAAAAGAGTGCCTCGCGAAGAATGACGTGACAAAGCCCAGCAAGGAGGCGCAGGTTACCTCTCCGTTCGTAAGGTGAAGCAGGGGGGAAGGAGGACCCAACAACGGAAAGTAGCCGTTTACGGGTGGTCTGGGGAGATCTTGCTGAAGCCCACGATAGACATATGTTGAAACAAAACTGCTCCTGCTGAAGCCCACAGAAGCACAAAGGGAATTGAAACAGAAGTCTCCATGGAGCTGGGGTGAAGTTAAAAAGGCCCCCGACAAAGGGCAGGGTGTTGTAAAGGAGGCTCATCGACTAAAATCGGGTGAAGGGTGGGGTGACCCACAAGGCAAGTGAGTTAAGGGGCCCAAAAGCTACGAAAATCGGGGTGGTCGGTCCGTTGGGGAAAGAGGCGCCCGCAAAAGGAACTTGGAGCAGAATTGACTCGAGTCACTTCGGGAAATGAAAAAAGGAAACACGGCCGGCAAAACATAGGCTTGAGGTCCACATCTACGGCGGAAAATTCGAGGGGTAAAAGAGAAGAGAGGAAGAAAAGGGGCCAAAAAAATGGAAACGTGGGAGGGGCCGCAGGGGCATACATAGGTCAACGCGTGGGCGGGGAAAAAAAGCAGATCGCACGTTTTGGAAAGCAAAAAGTAAACACGGCAAAGCCCATGCGAACTGGAAAGAAATAGAGGTCAAACTAAACAATGCCTGGAAAGGTTAGGAAGCGGGAAAAACCGAACCAGGGACTGTAAGTAATGGGGGGGCGGAGGAAGAAATCTGCTCGGCGGTGTTAAGGAGAAATAAATGCCCACCAAAAAAAAGAAGCAAATCAAATAAGATGAAGATTAATACTGGACCGGTGTTGAAGAAAATAAGCCCACAAAGAGAGAAGTATCAAAAGGGCGGGTGCATCCGGGTAAAGAATGCTCCCGGTTGGGGGTTAAGCCAAAAAACAAACCAATAGGGTTACTCTGCTTGGGTTGGAGGGGTGCCTACATACGGAAGATCAAACTACTCCAATGGGGGGGAAGCCCAGAAAGAACAAAACTAGTAAAAATTAACAAGGATCAAATACGAATAAACGGCTGGTTGAGAGGGCCCGAAAGACGTATCAACTCATACAAACTGTATGGGGCACGCGCCACAGACGGGGAGTCACGAAAAGGATGGTCTCAGGAAACGTAGTGAAATGACGACGCACTTGACGGCAGACAAGCTTCGTGCACTTTACGTGTACCCTCCATCTTGAGGAAGACCATGCGGGCTAGATGTTCCTGTAAAACTTTACGAAAAGGCGTCAAGCTGGCACATAGTAGAAGCCATGTTGGTTCAAGGCTATCTTTCCCTGTTAACTCTAAGTTCTGAGGCATGGGGCCCGGGATGAGAAGTTGGAAGCTGGTGTGTCTGTGGTCAAGAGTAGAGTAACCCATGGGCGTCGGGGGTACTTCGGAAAACCGATTGGCTAAGGGACAGGTGGGCACCTAGTTTACCGTGCTGACGGAACAACAGGGGGGTTGCCAAAAGGAGGGTACATGCATGAAAATGGGGCAAAAAGTCAAAATTGAAAGCCGCGTGTAAGGTAGAAGGGGGTGAAGGGGGGTGGACATATTTTTATTTTTTAAAAACCCGGCAGAAAAAGAAACAATGAATTACCTCAAAATGCAGGGATGAGCAAACGGCAATAAAAAAAAACAGAAAGCAAGCTGAGTTGGTGAAAAGTGTAGGGAACACTGTTTTATGCGTCCCAACGATAAAGCGGTCTGAGGGGACTGACCACTTTACCATCTGTACCGGAATGCGTGCATGCGCGAGCATTTAGCGGGGTGAAGGGCAGATATTCCAATGACGTCATTATGTGTGTCCTTCCTGTGGCTGTCCACGGCTATGGAGACTGTTCCCCTAACACTGGCTGAGCGCTGGCTGGACATTGAGAATATGTCCAACGTCTGTGAGCCGCTTATGATCCAATTTAACGACCGTCTCTCACGTGTGTTGCCCCACAACATCCCCCCCCCCCCCATCCCTTCCTTCTTCAAAGTTGAGGTGTTGACCCCTTATCTATCATCCGTTACACCCCACAAGTTCACCATCCTCTACAGAGGCTATCCAGGGACACTGGAATTTTTCTGGCGCGCCAGAACAGTCATCCCCCCTCCCCCGTTGGGAATTGGAGAGTTGTATTTCCTTTGTGTGGGATGACCTTGAGGCGAAGTGTAGATCGGTCGCCACCAGAGGTCGCTGGCAGTCAGTTGCCACTGTGGGACTGGAGGGGTTGCGAAATGGGGAGGGGGGAAGGGAGTTGGGATGTGGGAGTTGGAGTGGGGAGTGGGGGGACCAGACGCCTCGAGGTCAGCGTATTTGTCTCATGTAAATGTCCTCTTGTTCTCATGGTGTTCTTTACGCTCGGTGCTAAAACCAGGACGTCGTTACCTTCCCCCACTCCTATTTTCACCCCAGGGAGGAGAACTATAGAAAAGGGGACGCACGCGCTTATGTTACGAACGAGTCTCTTTCAGTCAACGTCCTGTGGGTTTATGGGTCTCATAGCGTCCATATGGCCCATCCGTGCGTATATCTTCTGTTAGTGTCGCGGTCAGACATTATGTCCGCGCCACCTTTCTCACGTTCTGCCCTGGGAGAATACCTAATGATGTAAATGTGATCAGGGAGGTTCTCTGGTGTCGCTGTCTTGGCGAGGGATGGATGGTCGCTCTTTTGTTCTCTGGTGTTCTGGTTCGAGTGGCCTTCTCTCAGTTTATGACCATGGTTGAAGTACAGAGATGATGGTCAAGCATGAGGATGATGATGACGATGTTGATGTGATGATGGTGGTGTTGTAATGATGATGATGATGAATGATGATGATGATGATGATGATGATTATGATGATGATGATGATGATACGATGATGATGATAATGATGATGAACAACTTTCAGAGCAGATGATAGTACACAAAACTGTCAGTGAGTTCAAACTGCCTGGTTTGGCGGATGTGGGGGGGAGAGTAACGCCGTCTGTTTCCCACAGCTCTATATACAGCGCTCCACCAGCTGAGTGGCCTTAGAATAAATCGGTCCGAAGCGTGTGTGTGTTGTGTGTGTGTGTGTGTGTGTGTGTGTGTGTTGTGTGTGTGTGTGATGAATGAATGAATATTTAATTTAATGTCTGTTCACAAGGATAGTTGATTTTCGACACCATGCAAAGGTAACCCCCCACCCCCCCCCCGTCCCCGTGTTTGTGTGTTGTGTGTGTGTGGTTGTGTGTGTGTGTGTGTGTGTGTGTGTGGCATGCGTTGCGTGCGTACGTGCGTGCGTGCGTGCGTGCGCGCGTGCGCTTGCACGTGCGCGCGCGTGTGTGTGTATGTGTGTGTGTGTGTGGTGTGTGTGTGCGTGTGTGCGCGCGCGCGCGCGCGCGTCTCTGTGTGTGTGTGTTCCCATGTAAGATACATTCAGCACGACTGTTTTGATCATGTTCAGAATCTGAAGTGGATTCGACGTTGTTATTCTTATGTTGTTGGTTTTTTTTTTCGTTTGTTTTGTTTTGTGTTTGTTTTTTGGTTGTTTGATACTGCTGTCTCATCTTGTGCGACACTCCAGGGGCATTGCAACACCGCGTCGCTAGTTCCACTCCCTGTCCACAGCCACAGCCAGGCCCATACCGCCACAGTTCCAAGCACACCGGCAAAATCACACAGGGAGCAGTCAATGTTAAGTTCTCATGAGAGAAACCCGCCAGCGGAGACACCGCGCTGCTCCGGAGTCGCTTCAGTGGTGTGAATCTTCTTTTCCGTGTTCCTCTCCTATTTCAAGGCACACACACGTGGTTGCCTCCTGCACCGAGCATCGGCTGATGGTGTCAAATTTCCGCCAAACCGTTAGAGCATGATCCAAAATAAGAAAGCACGTGATACAAGCTCCATGATCATCTCTCGCTCAATGATCTCTCTCTCTCATCTCTCTCTCTCTCCTCTCTCTCTCTCTCTCTCTCTCTCTCTTCAAAACGTCTTTCAGATGAGAAATGCAGGAAGCACCATATGTATGATTATTTCGACCATGAAACATGTTTTGCCTTCGTGTGACACAAGGTCACATCACTGAAAAATTTTTCAGATGAAAACATGTTGCTTCCTTCCTTTCACTCAGAACTTCCACACGCCTGACCAAAGTGACGAAAATCCCACCACTTCGGAAATATAGAAGACTCGAAAACATCTTCAAATCTGAGAGATATTCATAAACTTTTGTATGTATTACACTTCTTATGTATGAAACAATTATGGTGCTATTTCCCAACATACTGTAGTTGGACGAACCTCATATTTGCTCGCTCTCTCTCTCTCTCTCTCTCTCTCTCTCTCTCTCTCTCTCTCTCTCTCTCTCTCTCTCTATGCGACTCTTGTGTGGTTGTTGTGTGTGTGTGTGTGTGTGTGTGTGTGTGTGTGTTGTGTGTGTGTGAGAGAGAGAGTGAGCGAGAGAGAGAGAGAGATGAGAGAGAGAGATGGAGAGAGAGATTTATCACTATAAGCATTATTCAAAACAGGTAAGATCAGAGATGTAAGTTGAAAATCATACTACAATAACAAAGAAACTAATAAGTCTTATTAACAAAAGTTTTAATAGTGCAGCAGCAGCAGTAGTAGTAGCAACTGCAGCAGCAGCGGAAACAGTACTACTAGTACTAAAGTTATTTTCATCATTATGAAAGTTTATCTTTGATTACCACTGTCTCGTATGTTCCTTCTCATCATGTTGCCTCTTCCTATGCTCTCCATCCCTCTTTCTCTTCCACTTCTGTAAATATTTTTCTCCTCACCTTTCATCCCATTTTTCTCTTTCTTTGTCTGTCTTTCTCCGCCCTCTTTTGAAATGAAGACTCGTGGGGTGCAAATATTGGCGGGGAGGGTCCCCTGCTCGGTAGCATTGCTAACACTATTTCTGATCGGCGGGTGGAAGAGCATGAAGGAAAAAACATGACCCACCAGGAGATCTGGACACCGGCGTTTCACCGGGATTGATTGGAGATGGCTGATGCATTTGGCACGTGACGAGATCGCGTGCTTTCAGTAAAATGCTGAGAGAGAGAGAGAGAGAGAGAGAGAGAGAGACTGAGAGGAGAGAGAGAGAGGAGAGAGAGAGGAGAGAGGAGATGGGGGGGAGGAGGATTGGGTGAGAGGAGAGACAGACAGTTAGGGATAGAGTTAGTAACAATTTTAAAGAGAAAGAAATTGGGAGGAGAGAGAGAGAGAGAGAGAGAGAGATATTTGGAGTGAGATAGGACAGACAGTTAGGGATAGAGTTAGTAACAATTAAAAGAGAAAGAAATTGGGAGGGAGGAGAGAGAGAGAGAGAGAGAGAGGAGAGAGAGAGAGAGAGAGAGAGAGAGAAAGGGCGGACAGACAGGTAGACAGACAGGCAGAACAGAAATAGCTCAGTCACAGTCGAAAAAAGTTGTGGCAAAAAAGAATGAAAAGGGGTAGAAAAATAGGGGGGGGGGGGGGGGGGGGGGGGGGGGGGGGTTAAAGAGAGAGGGGGGGGGGAGACAGACAGACGACAGACAGAGTGGAGACTGAGTCAAAGAGAATGAAATAGGGATGGGCGGGAAAGGGAGAGAGAGAGAGAGACAGACAGACAGAGAGAGTGATGAATGAAAAATGAATGAATGATATTTATTCATTAAGGCCATTGCCCCTCATGAAGGGGGTACAAATTACAAGATATACAACACCGTATTATTCGCAACGATAGAGATCACCAGACCCTCCGCCATGACATCGTTACAGAACGCAGCTGAACTGCTTTGCTAAAGTAAATCGATAGGTTTCACACAATTATATCTTTACTAGAAGCTAGGAGCACACTTAAGCGTTTAACCAGTTTCTGGTTAGGATGAGTGTAATATTATGTGGGTATACATCGCAATGGTAAATCACTAAATACAGCGCAACATACACAAAACGAAATTCATCTCCATTTCCCTTATGCAAAGAGGACAAACGTAAATCAATCTCAGTGTGTTTCTTGTAACAAAAATAATGTACAGCAATTTGTAAAACACCACATCTAAACCTTGTTATTAAGCATTTCAGATGTTTGTTCAAATATATTTTGAAATACGGCTTAACATCATGTGTGGTGCAAAATGTCCTATACATGTAAAATCTCTCACCGTTTTAATATGGAAATCCTAATTTTGCCATTGATATGAAATCAGTATGTATTTTATTCATGCAAAAAGTGTACATTCTGAACTCCTTGGTTTGCCCATACATTTCCAAAACGAAGCTGATACAGTTTGCAACGAATGTTTGATACCCAGTTTCTTTTGTACCGTGTATCTAAATCGAATAACATTCTGTACGCCTTCTGTGGTAGTCTGTTATCGCCCACTGTCCTTACTTTTATCCCGTAACGAATACAACCTATTGCATAGTTTATACAAACCGTACATTTATTAGTTTCTCCATATACAAAAGCTATTGGCTGTCTGCATTTCAACTCCTAAAAACTTCTTTATGGAAAATGAATGTACTTTTTCGCATAGACTTGCTGCATCATCCAAACCCCAAAGTTCCGCGCTGTACAGGGCTGTTGGCTGTACAGGGCTGTTGGCTGGACTTGAGAATCAAATAGTTTCAAAAATAGATTCAAACTATTAACATTCAAAACACATAATTTCCGCAAGATACACAACTCGGCATTTTTCGCTTTACTTGTTAAAGTCATTACATGCTGAAGTAAAACCGATTTTGGTGGAAAACAATATTCCTAAGTATCTATCTGCATTCACAACAGGCATGTCTGTATTATATATGTCCATCTCTCTCTTGCTCATAACTGACTACCTTTTCTAAAGACAATGACTTTGCTTTTGTTTAAATTTACTTCAGATCAAGATTAGATGCAGCTCTTTGCAGACTATTCAGCTATGTCTGTATACCTGTTACTGTTTCTGCTAATAACAGTACGTCATCTGCAAGTAACAAAATGAATAACTCAAAATAATCGATTGTGAAAAAAGCTCCATGATTACCGGTTTCAATAACCTCCAAAGCAAGTTAATTTATAAAAAGGGAAAACAGAATTGGGCTACATGCATCGCTTTGTTCTACACCATAAATTATGTACATTTGATATAATCTATTAGTTTAGATCAACATCTAACCATAACCGTAAGTTTAAGGTTATTGTACATGCTTCGGATATAATGATACAGTTTGTCTTTTATTCCGTTCTTTACGAGGATACACTATAACATTTTTCGATTTAATAAATCAAGCGCTTTTTCAAAATCTACGAAGTCCACGTACAATTTCCGATTAAAAGAGAAGTGTTTTGTATTAACGGTAATAATGTAAACATGTGGTCAGTGGTTGAATCATTCTTTTTTAAAAACCAGTTTAGTGCTCCTCGGTGGTGTTATTTTCTTCAACCCATTTGTGTAAACGACGATTTATAACTGTACATTTTACTACTTACATCACACAAAGTAATGCCCCTACAGTTGTTCGGATTATTGACATCACCCTTCTTGTATAATAGTAGCGCAATTCCTTCTGTCCCACTTTCCAGAGAAACACTTTGTGAAAAAAGTCATTAAAAATAACCACAAAAAATCTAAGACATAGTCACTTGCACCTGTTGATAACTCGCTAACTATACCATCTGGATCAGCAGCTTTTTTGTATTTAATCTTTTTCAGTGCTAACGTAATTTCTTCTCTTGAAATTGGTCTGTTAAAATTGTTATTGGACTCCTCAACCGGATCCACATCCTGTTTGCGAACTTCTTTCTCCAGTAGTTCTTTGAAATAATGAAACCAATCATCAACAGAAATATCGTTACTAATGTGCTTCCTCTTTGATAGTAATTTATGTACATTGTCCCAGAGTGGTTTCTGATTCTCAGCTGAAGACAAAAGTTTATCTACCAAAGCCTTGTGGATTTTTTTTTTTTTGTTTCGCTTAACAAATGCATTTTGATCCACAATGTCACCTGTACGCTTGGCTAATCTGTATGACCTCCTCAGTTTAGTTTTTCTTATTCTGCTGGTCGTCTCCGTTCTGATCAGATCCAAGTTCGATTTCTTTTCTCATACATTCAGCACTTTGTTTAATGCAGTTATTAAAGGTATGTTTTACTAAATCAATGTTAATATCAGTCTGGCTAACAGCTAATTCTAACATTTTACGAGCTTTACTAGTGTTCACCGAGCTAATAAATACTCCCTTCATTTTATTTGCTCCACATAATCTTGTTTTACAATTTGTCTTTATACATGTGTGGAGACATTGTGTGTTTTTGTTTGAAGGATGTAAGCAGAATTCAATGGGCATGTGATCTGACTCAAAGCTTACATTTATAGCAAATTCAAATGAAAAAAAGTATATAAAAAACATATCACTAGACACAATTTTAAAACAATCATTGACCCTGCTACTACCAGAACCTGCGGTGTATGTGTAGTAACAGTATATTAAAAATATATATCATTAGACACAATAAACTAATAATAATTGACACTGCTACCAGAATCTGCGATGTATGTGTACCAACCTTGAAGGTCGCCACTACATGCACCATTCATAATACATAAGTCCAAAGTGGTACACATATTTAGCAAGCGTTTTCCCTAAGTGTTTACGACTTTATCCTGCGCGTTTCCTTTTACATTCAAAGGATTACTTTTACATCATGAACTGACAACTCTTCCACCTGATAAGTAAGCAGAATTCAAATCGGCAGTTCTGCTATTCAAGTCTCCAGACAAGATAATATATACATCATCAAAAACTTATAAGCAATCGGTTTAGCATTCATAAAGTAAATTAATGCCATTGTCAAGATCAAAACAAGAATGAAATGGCGACCTCTCCAGTGGTACATAAACGCAAAAATACAAGGTATCTTTGGGAGTGCCTAACGTATCTCTGTTAATGAGGAAAACCATCAAGTTTTGAGTAGTGAACATCAGTGTGTCGAATATACGAGAGACTTTTTTTAAGGCACACAATTCCGTCCGATGAACGACCCTGTTTTATAAATCTAACTGCCGACTCACAGAAAATCGAGTGTTCTGCACATAAATCAGAATGAAGTGTGTCATAAAACGTTTTAACAAAGCAAATAAAATGGAAGGAACGGATGTATGCTACGAACAATCCTTGTCTCTTTACCATTAACATCCATTGCAATATTTCAAACATGTTATTTGCAGATGGACAAGAACCAGTTGTCAGGCTGTTCTCACCACCTGTAGTTCGTGTAATGCCACGCTCGACCCAACACTCACCCCTCCTTTTAGCACGGGTCCGATCGTCACCGACACCGTCACTGTCACACTCAAGGGACACACACACGCGACCGTGCCGTGGAATCGTTATTTACTGTTTCCACAACAGTTGTTACATGAAAGAGGTCCCTTTAACCAAACAGGAAAACGAGGGGTTATTTGTTCTTGGAGAAATGTCCCTGCAAGAGGGGCGGTCATTTCCCTATATCCGGCCCCTTAGATTCCCTTGTTCGTTGACTGAAAACTTCTGTCCATGTATGACGAGATGATCATAGACCATCGCCACCCTGTTACCCTCGTCTCTGGCTTTTCTAAGATGAAGAATCCACCTCTGTTGGATATCGCTGACCCGCCATGAGAAATCCTCACCACTGAATATACCTGAGTCTCGCAGTTTCCCCTTGCCTTTCAGGACCCGCACCTTGTCCGTGAAGGAAGTGCAGCACCCAATCACTAGGGAATTATGCTTACCATTCAGGTGGTGCAGGTGGTCAAATGGGACGTCCTTGGTCATTTCCATCTTGTCCATTAACAGTTCAGAACCTCTGACGTTTCGTTGTTTGGCCTCGTGAGTCCATGGATAAATTATATTCTTACGCTTGGACCTACACTCCAGGTCGTCTGTCTTCTTCACTATGTCCACCAGTTATTTTCTAACTCAGAATTTTTATTCCGCAGAGAAGCGCAGTCCTCCCGAAGATCGTTTAAACTCTCCTTGCAGTGATGAGTAACAGTCTCTTAGGCTTCTTATATCGGCTTTCACTTGATCGAATTTCAAGTTGAGATTGTCCAGTTTTGTTAGAACGTTAGTGAAAGTTGGGCTTTCTTCCCGTGATGGAGTGCTGGTCGAGGAATTACCCGCACTAGCTGGTGGAGGTGATGAAGAATGGTGTCCACTCATGGGCTGACGCATAATACTGCGGGGCCCCTGGTTCACCTCTACGTCCCCACAATGGGGCAGTGATAAACTGCTCCAGAAGAAAACCAATAGGAGAAAAACCACAGGTGACACCGTCCACTTTCTTCAATCGGAGACCAGATTTTCCACTCTGGTTACCAACACGTCAAAAAGAACAAACAAAATAAATGCAAAACGGCCACAGTGCTGTCTGAAATCCAGTTTTTCAGATGGCACGGTCCTTTATCTTACTGTACCTCACGGATGTAACAATAATTCAGCCTTCAATATACACAAACACAAAAAAAAAACCTGATTCAGCGAGGAACCTCTTCACGTCCTGGGTACACATGAAACATCGGTGTGTGTGTGTGTGTGTGTGTGTGTGTGTGTGTGTGTGTGTGTGTTGTGTGTGTGTGTGTGCGTGAGAGAGAGAGAGAGAGAGAGAGAGAGAGAGAGAGAGAGAGAGAGAGAGATTAGAATGACATCTTTTATCGTACATTGTCTTAGGCCCACAGCAGGAAACAAGATGGCCGCAACAAACTAGGTGTCGTTTCCTTGTTTGCAAACACATAAACTCGGTAATTAGATTTCAGTTTCTTAGCAACAGAGGCATAACACACATATTTCCAATGCCTCCAAAGAAATACGAGTCTTCTGAAGAAAAAAAAATAGATCGCAAAGTGACACAGATTCCCAAAGTAGGAAGAAAGAAGAAGAAGAAGAAGAAGAAAGAAGAAGAAGAATATGATGATGATGATGATGATGATGATGATGATGATGATTATCCCCGTTTAGAAATTGCATGGCTATTACATTAGTGAGTATGTTCTTGAGGCACTTGGATGCAACACCAACATGTAAAACGAACCGCATTTGTCAGCATATTTATGGAGGAATATTGAAAACATCGTCAGTGTATTTAAAAAAAAAAAAAAAAAAAGAGACTATTGTAGATGACACGCATCTGAAAACACCCCAAAGAGAGTGCATTGCAGTTGAAAAAGTGATGATGATGATGATGATGTTGATGATGATGATGATAATAATAATAATAATGATGATGATGATGATGATGATGTTGATGATGATAATAATAATAATAATAATGATGATGATGATAATAATGATGATGATGATGATGATGAAACGCACAGAAATCCATCATCGGTAAACGTAAACGATGTAGAAAATTTGTTCTGAGCAGGCACTGGATACATTCCACCTCTTCATTCTCATTGGCTACAGATCTACAGCTGCCTTGGAGTGTCATCAGGGCGCAGTCACGTGATATCCTAGATCATTGAAAAGACATCGTGTGGCCGTCTGCCTCTCCATTTCAGTCTTCGGGATTTTTACTTAGAGTTAGCCCCACCTTTAACTCGTGGCCTGTATGTTCTCAAGGGAAGCACAGGGGCATTTGTCATTCCGTAAGTAAGACCTTTAAAGGTAGCGCTTGATCACTCAGATGTTTTGCTCATGGGGACACTTGGAGCATTTTATAGCTATAGCAGTGCCACCTACTATCCCACCCGTCCTAATAAAGACTACCTCCGATTGGTCCACAAATGCTTTTGCAGTTTACTTCCATATCAGAGTGTTGTTGCCCAAATACTGCTCAGGGACGGTTTCGGTAAGGGACGGTTATGGGAGTATGCTACCAACTGAAGGCGATAACAGCTGGGCCTTTTTTTTTAAACAGGAAAACAACTCAAAGAAATTAGCGAAAAGAGGGGAGATTATTACGATTCTGAGGATCAAGATATTTTCCTAAAATTCACAAATGTTTTTCCTGTTTTCTGAAAGACTGTAATTGTTTTCCTTCTTTTTCCTAAGGATTACAGGTGTTTTATCTGTTCCTCTGTTGAAGATATCGATCGGTTTAAATGCAGAAGTGTCGGATTTAAACAAAGTTTATTCCCCTGTCCGTTGATTTTATGAACCGAGGAGATGTTTAATTGAAACCCAAATTCCTTTATATGAATGTATGTCATATGTGAGAAAATGGGTAATGTGACAAAATTATTGTTTATTTGCTGTGAATGTGTGCGACCACAAATTAATTTCTCAAATTGAGATAATAAAGTTTACTTGACCCTGACTTGACTTGACTCTTGGAATGATAACCTTTATCTTTGGGGTCCTGAGGAACACAGGAAGATAATGTCGTTGACAGGAAAAAACATACGTGAGGGTTGTCATACCATGACAAGGACATGTACACAGACGTCATTAGAGTATAGCCCAAAAAGGGAAGACAGTTACTACACTGGCTCAAACTCGAGCAGAGGATTCAGTGTAAGTCTGCGTGTCTATACTATATGATTATCAAACATACAGCGCCTGCCTATCTCTCTGACCTCTTCGAAATATATAGTCCTACACGTTCTCTCCGTTCTTCCACTGAAAAAGTGCCCTCTCTTTCAGTCCATTCACAAACTAAAGAGTTAAACACATCCAACAATTTATTAATATCGATTAATGAAACAAAAGAATAATAATTATGAAGGATTGCAAATAACAGACTATAGGGTTAAGTTTGTAGAGTGTTTTCTGACGGATTCAGTCCTTTCCCTGTGTACTACAGAGTCACTTTCGATGTCTTTTAAAGTGTAGTGCTGGCTCTCTCACGGTTCAGCTGCCAGGCTCGCGTGTCACAGCAAATCACTTGCAAGGTGAAACACAACATGTGCTGCACAGGTCTTGCAAAGCTCCGGACGCTCCTCCGAGACGGCCGGAACAGGGTGACGTACAAGGGAGAGAGATCCGTCAGGAACAAGGAAATAGAAGATCAAAAACAAACCCCACCTGCAGACACACAGAGGTAACCAATCCCTCCTAATACGTGTTACAGGTGGTACATCGACATCATTCACTATTTCCATATTAAAAGTACAATAATTACACATGCACTCTTATGCGCTTCACAATTTCTTGCATTCATGTACAATTTTCTTTATAATTCAACACTTCAAATTCTGAATTTAACATCGTCCAGATACTACATATTCTGGCTTCTCACAATAAAATCTGAATCGTTCAAAGAGCCAGTGCATCACGCACCCAATCCACATCTCTTCATCACGACACACGTATACAATGAGGAACGGGTCAGAAAGAAACAAAGATACAGCATACAAGACAGCACAAACACCGCAGAATATCTTGCACGGCATCAATTATCGGATCACTCATCTGACATGATTTCTAACAAACAATTTATAAATTCACTATACTAATCATCATCTTGAGTCAATGATACGACACGACCGCGCGAGGGGGCAGGTTGCGACAGTGTTAGGTAAGAACTAGTTCTTACATGAAAATTCTGTAGAATAAAAAGGGGGTCACGGCGCCTACGTCAACGCCGTGACGTCTTTTGCTGTTCCTTCTCCGCTATGTGTGTCTCCCGGGAGCGCGACCCTCGTAGGCTGGCACCACCGCCGGCTAGTTCGATCCTCCTGCTTTCTACCAGCTGATGAGGTCTGCCTGGATGTTTCTGGCGTGGACTGGACCTCACCAGGGTGATATGGTCAGGAGGGGATGACACTGACGGTGATCCTACGGATGGTAGTGGTCGAAACACTCCAGGGAGCTTGCGCGCCTTGTTGCCTCTTGCATGGGCTTAATGGAACTGCAACGGTTCCAGCCTTTTGCCTAGCGTCGCGCTGATCTGTGTTCATAGTGACCAATGAGAGGACAGGAGAGTCCTATCCTGCCAATCATAACCCATCGGTCACTATGACATCTCTATGATGTAATATAGCTAAATTATGAAGACACCAATAATTTAGAATTGTGTTCCAATAAAATGTGGGTCAATGGGTTAGCCGATGAGGAGATGTGCTTGGTGTCTGACAACACCCCCCACCTTAAGTCGAAAATCCCATTTTCGATAAGTATCAACAACGCACATTCACCACAAGGCTAACGTCTTCGATCCACAATACATCGTAACTGACTCATCAAAACACTCTTCTGTTTCCCCTAGTGGAACACGTCCACCTTTCAAGTTCAAGGTTTTCGCCAAACTTTAAACTCAACTTGAATGACGTGTTATATGAAAATCGTCACTGTGTGACATGATTTCCACCTGCCCTGCACAGCTGTACGTAGGTCTAGCTCGACCGCCAAGCTTCAAAAGTCGTCAGTCTGTGACGTCAAACTGCCTACCTTCATACTCGCTCGCAGGGCTGGCCAGTTCAAAGGAAAGTCGTCACTAGTGACGTCAAACATGCTTGCACTCCCCAAGCCACTGAACGAAGGAATTACTATCTCCTCTTTCTTCCGTCCTCCGCACAATTTCATAATCCGAAATGTGCATCAAAATTTCAATTTAAAATCACACATGTACAACTCAGGAAGATGATTCCTTCAACATTAAACACTTTAACTATTTCTGCAACTGTTCAAAGCCAAAACAACATGACACAGAAGGTCCAATATTAAAATACAACTCGGAACAACTTCGACCCCTACTGTTCTCACTGCATGTACTATGATTTAGCTCGAACAAAGTTCTGTCGGTCAACCATCTCTTCCCAATTTCTTTTTTGTCTCTTTTTCGTGCTCTAGAATGTACTCGTCACAAAAAATTTGCAGACCTCGAAGTTTTGCTTCGCTGAAGCACGACCCGAAGATTAAATAACTGAGTCTGCACTATCCCATGTGCGCAGTTATTCACGTTCCTATCCTGGAACAAAACTGAACACGCTATTTCGTGGCTCACAGCAGCTACATTGCCGCCACTGACTACTAGTACAATAACACCAGCATGGCAAGCTCTACCACATCCTTGGTACCCCTGGCTTCCATACCCTACTCCGACAGTACCTCCTTGTGGTCCACTACTAGAGAACGCGTCATTGACCACTATCACCAGTGGTCGTAAGGCACAAGTCAATGAGGCCAAATTTTCCGAGTTATTCCGGAGACTTCATAGACTGGCAGAATCAACATTTAGATCCCTGTAACATAATTATACTATTCTTTTGATTTCTAAGAAATTCAAAAAATGTCTTTTCTTTTTTTAAAGTCATTGAGACCATTACAGTTAAATGAAGATATTTCAAAACCTGATGTGTTGTGTTCTTTTTTTTGCTATCTGCCATTGGTTATTATTAGAGGAGTTCCCCACAATATTCCACTGGAAAAGAAACGCAAGCATGCGAGTCTAAAAAAAGAAAACAGGCAGGCTTTAACAGACTTAAAGTAGATGTACTAGATCTTTTTAGAAAGTAGAACAGTTGACATAAAAAGTGAAGCATATGACATGATAATAATAGGATATATACAGTCATTACACAAAATGTGCACACACACAGTAGTACCTCACTCCAATTTTTTAACAAGCATACACAGTTTGCTTTCAGCCACATTGTCGTCACACAAAAGTGACAGTTTGCATTCAACACCACCTTGTCATGACACAAAAGTGGCAAAATGGAAAGCCAAATTTGTAGATTTCTGGTCGACTCAAAAAAACACTACTGCAAAAAATAAAACATCAAACAAAAAGTACAATACAATCCACACACAATCATACGGTAGATCCATCTTGGGGCAACTTGCTGACCCTCCACGCACAGTAAACATTTTTTCTATAATAGAGACATGAAAAATTTAACACAATCATTCTCTCCACCTAGGCCTACCCACGAGGGCTGAAAACTGGAAAGTATATAAAAGGTCACTGAGACTGAGAGGATCACCCCTTGTCTCGTAACAGAAGGCCATTATTTTTATTTACTATTATCCTTATTAAAGCTTTAACAACAAAAAGTGTGTTTACCTTGACACAATAGTTAATGATAAATTACAAAAAAAGACGAAGAGACAAAAGTACCGTCACTGTCTGATCAGAAAAAAGAGTAGAAAAGGAGCCTCCTCACAATGTGCCATGCAAATGAAGGTTATCACATGGCAATATCAGAAGCAGTGACCACAAGCAGCACAAAGTCTGTTATGAGGAAAAAAAAAAAAAAGTAGGCTAATTGAATTTGTCAAAAAGTATCAATATTAATTTAACTGCCTCAAGAGCTAGATGACTTGAAAGCAATTAACACAAACAAAGTACTAATGAAATATCAACAAGTTTACTGGCCTTTTTGTCCGGTATGCCACAACTGCACTTGCCTGTTGATCATAAGGCCTACTCACTGCCACTGGGCTGACTGGCACTGTTGCTGTTAGAGGGTCTGGGGGATCTCCTCTTGGATTCCTTGCACTCCTGACTACACTTTGTCAAGTCAGAAATCGAGTCCACTTGAACAATTTTCCCATCCAGAGTCTTCATGAAGACTTTCCCATTCTTGGACCAGCCCTCTCACACACTTGCTTATTGTCCCTGGTGACACACAGGAGAGAGTAGGCCCGCGGCGTGAGGTCCTCCACCATCAGTACTTTCGTACCGCGGAGATTCCTTCTCGCGTACAGCACTTCGTCGCGCGTACCCGTCTAGACACAAAGCGCACTATGATCCCTCTTGGCTTTTTAGCGCTATCGGAGGCACCCTTCTTGCGCACACCTACTCGATGTACTGCTTCCACATCCTTAGGATCAACAGTCACCTTTAGCTTATCGCGGAAGAGCGACAACACCTTGCGTTCACACTCCGTGGCTGTTTCTTCACGCCCCTGCTGGCTGCCTCTTCCCCCACACCGAAGATTCGCAGGTTGTTGCGGCGGATGTAGATGGACAGCTCTTCACTCCGGCGATCTGCCAGCTCTGCCGTGAACTTCACCTCTGCCAGCTGGGTCTTCAGCTCCGTCTCCTTGCCTCTCAGCTCTCTCACTTCTGCTCTCAGCTGGTCATTCTGGGAAAAATGGAGTGGCAATATTATTTAAGAATAACTTTGAATTCAAAGTGCACAATGTAGCCAGGGATCCTGGGGGTCATTTTCTTCTTATGGACTTAGAATTTCTTCAAAAAAACGGTTTACTCTTGCCAATATATATGGCCCAAGCTCTGGGGATAACCCTGATTTCTTTGAATCCTTAACTACTAAACTTGAGCAGTTTGGAAATGAAAGTATGATTCTGGGTGGAGACTGGAATGTAGTACTAGACTGTAAGTTAGATTCCAGAAACTATACTAGTACATCAAATAGGCCTAGAACTCGTAAAGCAATACTGAACATGATGACAAAATTCGACTTGATAGACATTTTCAGAACATTGTACCCATCTTTAAGAAAATATACCTGGCGTAAATTTAATAGCATTAAACAAGGTAGGTTGGACTTCTTTTTGGTATCAAATAACTTACTTCCAGATATCAGTGGCTCTAACATAGGTTCTAGTTACAGGTCTGATCATGCCTTAATCAACTTGATTCTGAAGGAAGGAGAGAAGAAAAGAGATAGACAGTTCTGGAAAATTAATAACTCACTATTGAAAGATAAGAAATTTGTATGTGAGGTAAAAAATGTTATACTAGAATTAAAAAAAGAATACGCTCTACCAGTCTATAACCTTGAAAATATTAATGAGGTACCAAACGATATGGTTCAGTTCTCTATTTCAGATCAGTTATTTTTCGAAATGCTGCTTCTGAAAATTAGAGAAAAAGCAATATCATACTCATGTTTCAAAAAGAAAATGGAAACAGAACTTGAAAAAGAACTGGAAGCAAAAATTAAAAGTCTAAGTGTAAATGTTAATGAAGATAACCTGGAGGAATTACAGCAATCCAAAGTGCAGTTACAAGAATACGTGAAAAGAAAAGTAGAAGGCATGATAGTTAGATCAAGAATAAAATGGATTCAGGAGGGTGAGAAGCCTAGTCAGTACTTTTGTAGCCTGGAAAAACAGAAATTTTATTGATCGTCAATGAGTTATCTGGAGAATAATGATGGTGAAATAATATCGGATCAAAATGCAGTTCTTAAAGAAGTTGAAAGATTCTACCAGCAGCTGTATTCAGAGCAATTAGTGAAAAATGTTGATCTTGGACACATATTGAGGGAGACAAACAAATTAACTCAAGAAGAAAGCATCCAGTTAGAAGGCCCGCTAACTTTCTGTGAAGTGGGAGTAACACTAAAGAACATGAAAAATAACAAGAGCCCTGGATCTGATGGTTTCACAGTAGAGTTTTATAAATTTTTCTTCTCTGATATTGGCTCATTTCTTGTCAGGTCTCTAAATGATGGATTTGATAAGCAATGTATGTCATCCACACACAGAGACAGGGCATTATTATTTGCATACCAAAAGATGAGAAGCCAAAACAATACTTAAAGAACTGGAGACCTATTTCTCTCTTGAATACAGCATACAAAATTGCCTCTGCCTCAATAGCCAATCGCATAAAAAGCGTTTTACCTAAAATTATTCATGAAGATCAGAAGGGCTTTATGGCAGGGCGCTATATAGGTGAAAAAACATAAGAAAAATCTATGATGTACTTCAGCACTCTGAGGACGAGCGTATTCCTGGTTTACTTCTCAGCATTGATTTTTGAGAAAGCGTTCGATTCTATCGCTTGGTCCTTTTTAAAAAAAAGTATTAAACTTCTTTAACTTTGGCCCTGATATTATTAAATGGATTTCTACTTTTATAAAAAACATAACAACCTGTGTGTCTGTCAATGGACAATACTCCAGTTGGTTCCCTATCAGACGTGGAGTGCGGCAGGGGGATCCATGCTCACCGTATTTATATTTAATTGGTGCAGAGGTATTGTCTGTCTTAATTAGACAGCATGATGATATATAAAAGGAATTCAGGTGAGAGAGCAGGGGGTCCTCCTGTTGCAATTCGCTGATGATACAAATATCTGTCTAGATGGCACAGAAAAGTCATTTAGAGCAACTATTAATGTGTTGAAAAGCTTTGCACAGATATCCGTCTAAAAAAATCATAACGAAAAAACTAAAGTAGTTTGGTTTGGAAGTAAGAAAAACTCAACCACAAGGTATATGCGTGACGAGAACTTTTGCTGCTGGAACCCCGGGATTTTTAAGATTTTGGGCATTCAATTTTGCCTAGACTTCAATAGGATGTTTGAAATAAATTTTCATGGGAAGTTACTTAACATTAAAAGACTATTAGGGAGGTGGAGCAAGAGAGATCTTTCTCCGCTTGGTAAGATAACAGTTATGAAAACTCTGGTTGTATCAAAACTAACATACTTATTATTAAACTTGCCAGATCCGCCACTAAATTTTGTCAACGAACTACAAGCTGTTTTGTATTCTTTTTTATGGGTGTGATAAGCCTGCAAAGATAAAAAAGAAGCATTGTGTGTAAACCATATACTGAAGGCGGGTTACAAATGATTGATTTGCATGCTTATATTGCTTCATTGAAATTGTCATGGTTAAAAAGACTTAATTTTGAGGGAAGCTTGCAAAGGTTTATATATGCATTATTTCCCAACTTTGTGAACCTGCCAAAACTAGGTGAGGAATATGTGCATGTTTGTTTGAGGTCATGTAATAACCTATTTTGGACAGATGTACTAAAACATTTCAAGCGCCTGTATGCAAAATGCCTTCCCCTGAGCCCTGCAGAGTTCCTGGCTGAATGTATTCACTACAACAAACACATAATAAGAGGCAGACATGTTGTTTTTTTATCAAGGAATGGGTTAATGAGAACATCTTGTTTGTTCACCAGCTGTTCAGTAGTACCGAGAACAGATTCTATACCTTTCGAGAATTCCAAGATCTTCATCCAAACATTAACAGAAACCAATTTTCTTTTGTATACTGGTATTATTAACGCTATAACTGAGCATCAACGGAAATGTAATATTCAGTTGGTAGATAGATATCGGGTCATAGAAACAAAAATTTGGAAAGCTGTAAAAGAAGGAAGCAAGAGCATACAGGGACTACTTCTGAAATCTGATGTGTTGCCTGCAGCAGTTCTAAAATGGAACCTTAGTTTTGAAAATCTGAACTGGTTCAAGATTTTTAAATATTGTAAAATTTTTCATGACACAAAACTGAAATGGTTTCAGCTGCGTATATTACATCGTCTTTTGCCAACAAGAAAATATTTATATGACTGCAAGTTTGGTGAAGACCCAATTTGTAATTTTTGCCAGGAAGATATTCAAACTATCCAACACCTGTTATGGAAGTGTACAAGTGTACAGAAATTCTGGCTTGATCTAATGCAGGTTCTGACCACAAAATGTGAACACTGTCACAATTCAGTTCTGTCAGAGGAACTGATCTTGTTTGGATACAAAGATGGTGTTGTAACAGATTTTGGGCTTAATTACATTTTATTAACAGCAAAATTTTATATATTTAAATCTTATATGGCAAATGATGTACCGAATGTGCAAGGTTTTCTTTGTGTTATGAAAAACAGATATTCTGACCTTAAATTTATGCATTCATTAGAGGGTACATATTCTCGATTCTGTGAACAGTGGTGGGGATACCAGGTTTATTTTGAAATTTTTTGCATTCCCCTATGTCATCACATATGAATGGTTACTTGTAAACAATTACAGACTCTCTCTCTCTCTCTCTCTCTCTCTCTCTCTCTCTCTCTCTCTCTCTCTCTCTCTCTCTCAGGTTTGTTTCTTCCTGGCTGAGGAAGAGGCCCTAGTCTGTAAAGTTTATTTTCATGGCACATTTTTCTCCTCTCGTATGCACGAGGGTAGGAACTGAACCAGTCAGGGGAGGTTTGGGCAGTGAGCATTTTTTTTTTTTTTTTCCCATTTATTTCTTTATCTATTCATATAATTTCTCTCTACTGAAAAAAAAAAAAAAAAAAAAAAAAAAAAAAAAAATTATAGCAACATGTTCAGGTGTCTGTTAATGGTGGCAAAGCCAAACGGTAAACCACTGTCATTATGTTTGTATTTAATTTATGGGTTTGAATCACCGCTGTAAGATATAATTGTCAATGCAAAAAAAAAACAAAAAAAAAAAAAAAATACTGTCATTCAGTGAGTGCATCTTTTGAAAAATTAATAAAAAAAATGGATGATACATAAGCCTCTCATAGACAGTGTTACTTAGGAAAAACTGAGTCAGCAAATCGAATAGATACTTAAAATTGAGTCATTAATAATGTTACTTGAAAACTGAAATGAGTATTACTATTAGACTAAGCGGATACACCAAGATATTGACGTTGGTCTACAAGGCTATTGACTGACAACTGGTGTTTTAGTGTTCAACCAAAAGTCAGATGCCTGAATTGGTGAATAGGTGTCTGTGAATGTGTGTGTGTGTGTGTGTGTGTGTGTGTGTGTGTGTGTTTTAAACACTACTGAACTGTATGACCTTTAGAACTCAAGTGAACACCATACTTCCACGTGGAAATCAAGTTATATATATTGCCTAAATGAATCTAATAAATGTTATAGCCTGTACGGGGAAGAGGGAACAGTGCAGAGTTGGAGGATGAGAATAATTGAAAAGTATATGGATGAATGGCTGGTCAGAAAATTTGAAAAAGCTGCTGCATTTCTTGATTGACTGGAGAGGAGATGGGGGGGGGGGGGGGGGGGTGGATACCGTGTTCGGAGGGAGGGAAGAGGGGGGGGGGGGAGGGGGAGGGGGGAGAGTACACTTTTCTTTTTTCTGTATCATATTACTATGTTGATATAATTCTGTATAGAGTAAGGATGAATATGGGTGTGAAAGAAGGAATTGTGGAATGGAAGGATGAGAAAGGGATCAATAAAATGTAGGGGGGGGGAAAGGGGGGAAGGAAAGGGGGAAAAAGAAAGGGGGAAAAAAAAACCAATCATTAATGAGAGAATGGATGGGAAGAAAGAAGGGGGAGGGGGGGGGGGGGGGGGGGGGGGGAACTCCTTGTAACTATTACATTTATTCCATTTTATTTTATTTTTTTCTTCACTCACTCATTCAAACCGAGTAATGCACAAAGAAAAATTGCCAGATTGTAACGATTGTATTTATTATTCATAACTACACATTTATATATTGGTATATGTACTAGACATGCCATTAGAACGCGCGACTCAGGTAGTCGGCGCCAATGTTTTCTTTCCCAGGAATGACCCGTACCCTGAAGTCGTGTCCTTGGAGCTGAATAGCCCAGCGCATCAGCCTTCCATTCTCTGTGTTTTATTCTTCTCCAAATACTGGAGGGGCTGATGGTCTGTCTGTAGATCAAACTGCCGGCCATACAAATACACCTCAAACTTCTCTATGGCCCAAACAATTGCCAGGCATTCCTTTTCTATCGTCGCATATTTTTGTTCGGCTGAACTTAGCTTCTTGCTAGCATAAGCTACTGGCATGAGCTGCTCGTCATGTTCTTGTAGCAGGACTGCACCTAACCCTTTGTCACTTGCATCTGTCCTGAGAACAAATGGTTGTCACTGTCAGCAAGTCTTAGAATGGGTGAACTGATCAATTTGTCTTTGAGCGTGTTGAAAGCTTTCTCACATTTGTCACTCCATCGGACTGGGTCGGACTGACCCTTTTTGGTGAGATTTGTCAGCGGGGTAGCTAACTCCGCAAAGTTTGGTACGAATTTTCGGTAGTATGACGCAAGACCCAAAAATGCTCTGACTTCTGTTTTAGTTTTGGGACGCTCAGCACTTTTTATTTTCTCTACCCTTTCATCTTCTGGTAGCATCACTCCCTTCCCTACTTGATGACCAAGAAAGGACAATTCCTCAAACCCTAAGTGACATTTGCTAGGTTTGACCGTAAGGTTTGTCTCTCCTAGTCTGGTGAATACTGCTTCTAGCGCTTCTACATGCTGATCCCATGTTTCAGTGGCGATCAGAACATCATCCATGAAGTTTTCTACATCATTACGCTGAAGTGGCAATAATAATTTTCTCATCATCCTTGAGAAAACCGCACTGGCGTTCTTCATTCCGAACGGCATGCGTTTCCATTGGTACTGGCCTGTGGGTGTGGAGAATGCCGTTTTTGCTCTATCCTCTAGTTTCATGGGTAATTGCCAGAAACCCTTTGACAAATCTATCTTGCTGAAACTTCGCCTTACTCAACTTGGCAAAGAGCTGATCAGTGTTTGGCATCGGTTCAGCGTCAAAGATAGTTACTGCGTTCAATTTTCTGTAATCAATACAGAAACGCACTTTTCCATCCTTTCTTCTGTACTAGGACTATGGGCGCATTGTAGGATGAAACTGTTGGGTTCTATGACATCCCATGGCTAACATGCTTTTCACTTCATCTTTAATCGTGTCTATCTTAGAATGTGGAAGAGATATTGTTTCACTCTCTCACGGGTTTATCTTGACTTAGTCTCAGCTCACAAGTCTCCAGATCTGTTTTTCCAGGCAGATCTGTGAGTACCTTTTTATGTCTTGCTGTGAACTCCCTAAGTGCTTGCTTCTGCTTAGCAGTCAAACTGTCATTGATGACCGCATCTTTGTAAGTTTCTGTTTCAGTGAGTGGTAACATGGGGATTGCTTGAGTCCTGCTGAAACAATCCCTCGCATCATCCCCTGCAGTATAGTCTTCACTGACTACTACTGCCACATCTTTGTCTTTTCCTCTCTCGAGGTATTCTTTCAGCAAATTGAGTGGAATAGTTTTTTTCTTTTCCTTTCACATCTACTTTATAGTCTACTTGGTTTACCTTTTCTGTCACAAGGTATGGTCCCTGCCATGTTAGCTGTAGTTTATTGTGCCTTTCAGGCACTAGGATTAATACTTTGCTGCCTGCTTTGACTGTTCTCCCTTTGGGTGTGCCTATCAAAATACTTCTTCTGTTGGTCAGATGCTAGCGAAAGATTTTCTCTTGCTAGTTTGCAGGTGTCATACACCCTGTTCTTCAAATCTGTAACATACTCTCCGCACTAGTACGTACTTCTTCTTCCATTTCATCATCTGTCCACATCTGTTTGAGGACCTGAATTGGACCTCTCACTTCCCTACCAAACAAAAGTTCAAAGGGAGAGAATTTGTTGAAATTTTGCGGTACTTCACGGTACGCGAAAAGCAGCGCTGGAACATATCTGTCCCATTCCTGAGGTTGTTCCAAGCATATTTTCTTTAGCATGTGCTTGAGCGTTCCGTTTAGTTTCTCTACAAGGCCATTGACTGGGCATGATACGGGGTAGTGCGGTGACCTTTAATGCTGAGTAATTTGTTTACTTCAGTCATTACGTCAGAAGTGAACTGAGTGCCGTTATCCGTCACTATCTCTCCCGGAATGCCTAGGCGTGACCACATCACCCACAGGGCTTCTGCCACGGTGGTCGCGTCACAGTTTTTTTAGACAACTTGCTTCTGGGTACCTGGTAGCATAATCTACCATAGTAAGTATGTACTTGTTTCCTTTGCTGGAAGCTGTTTGATGGGTCCTACTAAGTCTACCGCTACCTTTTGAAATGGTGCACTCACTAGCCTGCTCTTCTCAAGTGGGGCCTTTCTGACTCTGCCTTTGCTGGTAGTTCTCTGGCACACGTCACATGATGCACAGTATCTAGAGATGTCACCTAGCATACCTGGCCAGTAAAAGTCTCTCACTATTCTGTCTCTGGTCTTATTAGTTGCCAAGTGTCCTGCCATGGGAGTGTCATGGGCAATCCTGAGTACTTCTGTCTTACATGTCTTGGGTACTACTACCTGATTGTACTCTACCGACTCCTCTTTCTGTCTGCGTCGGAGTATGCCATTCTTAATGTAAAATTCCGTGATTTTTCCCTTAGCTTCATGTGACTCCTTGTTTTTCTTTGTCAAACAGCTGACTCAAACTGTTGTCATTTCTCTGCTCTCGAGCCAATCTCTGAGGAGTCATAGACAATAAAGGTTCTGAGCATGCCTTCAGTTCTTTGCTTTTCTTAGCCTCTTTTGCCTGAGCGCGTGTTACGGCTGCTGCACTTTCTCTGCGTGCATAGACTGGTATCTTAGCCAGCACCTCTTTGCCGTCCGACTCTATCTTGCATTCATTGCCTAATAGGACGGGCTTCACTGGTTGATCCATAACCAGGACTTCGGCTTTCCCGTCAAAGTATGGTGTATGCATGTCAACTTTGGCTAACGGTAAACTTTTCTTCACATCTGATGTGGCCAGGGTTACTTCCCTTGTTTCACCTGTGAGGCAACTAACAGGGACAAGTCTACTGTCAACTACTGTTAGACTGGCTCCTGTGTCACGTAAGGCGATACTAATTTGCCCTCCACTTCTACAGTGCAATTTGGATCGAATGGAATTTGTCGACATTCCTCGCAAAGTGGTGACTTTTCCAGGATCGCGACCGCTGAGACCGTTGGTAGAACGGCTGCTGCTGCCTTTTTCAGGTTCTTTACAGTATCGAGCCAAGTGCGGACCCTCACATTTATAACACCGAATACGGCGCGGTCCAAAATCTCTGCTGGAAGTTTCTACGTCCTTCAGAGTTAGACTTTCCTTCTACGCTACCGTTTCTTTGTTCAGTGTTAGGCTTTCTCTCCACACTACCGGTTCTTTGTTCACCACTCGGTGAAACGCTGCGGTTCCTTACCCGATTATCGTGATGTCCCGTGAAACGGACATTCTGCACGTTTCGCGGCGGTCGGCTGTTTCTTTCTTCGGTACGGATATTTTCGAACGCTTCCGCAGCTTTTATTGCTTCGTCTTTGTTCGTGACCTGCTTTTCACGGACGTAATGTGCTTGGTCGGCGGACAACGCTTCGACAAATTTCTCCAAATAAGCATTTCAGCCAAATCTTTTTCCTTTTTGCTGAGAGATCTATCCATCTAGTCAGGTAGGTATCCAACCTGTCCCACAACATCTTACGTCTTCTTGAGCTTCCTTCCTAGCTGTTCTGAACCTCTTTCTGTACTCGCTAGAAGAGAGGTGACATCTTTTGAACAGAGTGTTTTTTATGTATTCAAAATCATTCATAGACTCCCTCGGATCTTAACATAAATCTCTCTGGCTTTGCCTTTCAGTAGGGGTGCGAGTCGAATGGCCCACTCTTCTTTCGGCCATCCATTCAGATCTGCAATTCTCTCAAATTGTGTCAAATATACATCTACGTCATCATTGTCTTCTAAAAATGGTAACTTGAATTTCGCGCCGCCGTTGTTGCTGCCATTGGAAGTAGCGCTAGTGTTTGACATCGACTGGCGTATTTTTTCTTCCGCTTCAATTCTTCTCATTTCTATGTCTGCTTCGATTTTGTGTCTTTGCAGACGTTCTGCAGATTCACGTTCTGCCATACGTTCAGCTGCTTTCGCGCTCTTGCTTAGCCGCATCAAGCTTGCGCAGTTCTTCACGCTCAGCTGCATCCATTTTCCGCTGAGCCTCGCGTTCTGCCGCTTCGCGCATATCTTTAACGTAGTCTGCCAGATCCTTACCTTTAAGCCCTAGCGACTCACCTTCAGTTTTGTATTTTGCAAAATAATCCATGGTTTCTATTTCTGTAGTCACCCTTGGTTTTTTAGATTTGTTTTTCTTGCCCGCAGGCATGTATAAACTCTAAGGTTACTGCCAAGGATTAGCAGGTGACGACAAATTACAATTTACGTGAACTTCAAATTACGTCACTCTCTCTTATGACTTACCCTCACTACTTGGTAATGGATCTTGAATAGCCACGACAACTTAATTCTTAGAGTTGGAATGCTAATTCTCTTCTACAGTTTTGCTCCGGGTACTAAGTTTAACTTGCTGTCTCAGCAGCGCAATGAAGGTGATAAACACCTCTCTACACTAACTACGATACAGTGCTTCTGTATCGACACTCTTCTTCTTCAAGTGGGGTTTTCCTTGATCTGGACCGGTCAAACTTTCCTAATTCTGTGCGTGAGCTGCACAGTGAACAAATATTCAGTTTACATTGAGAGGCGTGTGGTTCGATCCTCTTTAGTCGTGAATCCGATAGGAGTTGGTGATGCCGTGCACGATCTTTTACGGGCACCACCCAACCTCCCGCGAATGAACTGAATGAGAGGCGGTGAGACGGCCTAAATGTGGGATGGATAAGATGTTCAGATATCCAACATCCCGGGACGAGCCCCCAATTGTCAGGCTTAAGTGTGTCCAGGGGTCGCCTGACACAGATGTTAAAGTTCTCCCTTTTTTTTATGTCCCGCCGTGCCCTCTCTTTCAGTCCATTCACAAACTAAAGAGTTAAACACATCCAAATTTATTATTAATATCGATTAATGAAACAAAAGAATAATAATTATGAAGGATTGCAAATAACAGACTATAGGTTAAGTTTGTAGAGTGTTTTCTGACGGATTCAGTCCTTTCCCTTGTACTACAGAGTCACTTTCGATAGTCTTTTAAAGTGTAGTGCTGACTCTCTCACACGGTTCAGCTGCAGGCTCGCGTGTCACAGCAAATCACTTGCAAGGTGAAACACAACATGTGCTGTACAGATCTTGCAAAGCTCCGGACGCTCCTCCGAGACGGCCGGAACAGGTGACGTACAAGGGAGAAAGATCCGTCAGGAACAAGGAAAATAGAAGATCAAAACAAACCCCACCTGCAGACACACAGAGGTAACCAATCCCTCCTAATACGTGTTACAGGTGGTACATCGACATCATTCACTATTTCCATATTAAAAGTACAATAATTACACATGCACTCCTATGCGCTTCACAATTTCTTGCATTCATGTACAATTTTCTTTTTAATTCAACACTTCAAATTCTGAATTAACATCGTCCAGATACTACATATTCTGGCTTCTCACAATAAAATCTGAATCGTTCAAAGAGCCAGTGCATCACGCACCCAATCCACATCTCTTCAATCACGACACACGTATACAATGAGGAACGGGTCAGAAAGAAAAATACAGCACAGCATACAAGACAGCACAAACACCGCAGAATATCTTGCACGGCATCAATTATCGGATCACTCATCTGACATGATTTCTAACAAACAATTTATAATTCACTATACTAATCATCATCTTGAGTCAATGATACGACACGATCGCGCGAGGAGCAGGTAGCGACAGTGTTAGGTAAGAACTAGTTCTTACATGAAAATTCTGTAGAATAAAAAGGGGCGTCACGGCGCCTACGTCAACGCCGTGACGTCTTTTGCTGTTCCTTCTCCGCTATGTGTCTCCCGGGAGCGCGACCCTCGTAGGCTGGCACCACCGCCGGCTAGTTCGATCCTCCTGCTTTCTACCAGCTGATGAGGTCTGCCTGGATGTTTCTGGCGTGGACTGGACCTCACCGGTGATATGGTCAGGAGGGGATGACACTGACGGTGATCCTACGGATGGTAGTGGTCGAAACGCTCCAGGGAGCTTGCGCGCCTTGTTGCCTCTTGCATGGGCTTAATGGAACTGCAACGGTTCCAGCCTTTTGCCTAGTATCGCGCTGATCTGTGTTCATAGTGACCAATGAGAGGACAGGAGAGTCCTATCCTGCCAATCATAACCCATCGGTCACTATGACATCTCTATGATGTAATATAGCTAAATTATGAAGACACCAATAATTTAGAATTGTGTTCCAAATAAAATGTGGGTCAATGGGTTAGCCGATGAGGAGATGTGCTTGGTGTCTGACAAGGGTCGGGCGTGGTCCAACGGGTTAACATGCTGCTGGCACTGACTGACCTGACACTAAATCCAGTTTTGTGTATGACTGTGTGATATGCATTGTACTGTGTTTGCAGCCAGGTCACTGATCAGAACATCTTTTACACAACACAGATACAATTCAACCTTTCCAGGAGATAGTTTGTAGAAGTAATCAAACAGGCGTAGTGTATGTAACTCCAAAGCAACTCTGGCAACACGTGGGTAACTCCATGACAGTGAGGACCGAGATCCGTTGTGATGGCTGTGGAAGAACAAAAATAAACAACAGCAGACATTGCTTTCTGCATGATTCAAGGCACAGAGGGATCAGAAGGAGACGCTTTCAGATGCCGTTTGAGAAGAGATAAGGAGCAGGTGGAATGTCAGCAGCACAGGCGATTTCAACTGGCTTGGAAGGAAGGACAGGATTGGTCCAGATAGCACCTGCATCCAGTGTCCACGAACTGCTCAGCCAGGGAGGACGAAGACAGGTGACCTGGAGACTGATCTTTGGGGACACCTGATGATCGAGGCACAGACACCACTCCACGTGGTGCTAATTAGGCTACTGTCTGGTGGGCTAGATTGGGGAATCAAAAATCTTGATTTAGGCTGTTGTCAAAAACGTTTACAGCTAGGACTTGGTTCTGATTTCCATTCTGCATAGTTTGCTCCGCATACGTATTTTGCAAATTTCAGGAAATGTGTGTGAACGTGTGTGTATGGGAGATGGGATTGGGGTGGGGGTTGGATGGGAGGGTGGCTGTGGACGATCACGATATTTTGAAATGAGAAAGAATTTGTTGGACCAAATGTTTCTTTTGCAGTGATTGTAAGGGGACAAAACTGAATGCATTATTTCAGTACCATTGTTTGCATGTTTTCATTTATATCTTTTTTGTCTAATTGTTCGTTTGCCTATGAAGAAGTGTACACCACAATTGCGAAGAACGTTTTAAAGAAACTTAATATTTTTTTTATTTTTTTTTGAATGTGGGGTAGGGACGAACCCATCTTTGGTCGAATCACTGTAACAGATCTTGATCAGAACCAGTTTCACAAGAATAGCATAGCAACGTTTCCACATTTATGATTTAAACAGTCATATACAATGGTGGTGGTTATTTTAGAATACCTACAGTTGCGTAGTCCATACAACTGGGGTTAATTAAACCAACTATGTCTGGTCTCACCACACCTTCATCTACAAAACTTGACAGAGATCATGTGTGAGACGTTATCTCTGTTTCTCAAGCTTGGTCTTCCCATGTGCCTAAGTTTGTCTGGCTCCATATTCCCCTTTGTCTGTGTTCCACAGGTCTGCGTTTGCCTGTGTCTCTGTTTCCCCCGTTTCTATATTCCGTTTTCTCTAAGCCCAGTTTATGTGTGTTCGCATGATTTTGCTCTTCTCATTCTAGTAATAAAACAAAAGACGAAATTTACTGTGCTCTTAGATGATTATGCTAGGTGTGAAGGGGGGGGGGGGGGGGAGGGGGGAGGGGGAAGGGGGATGGATCAATAGTACATTGCTAGTGAATTACTTTCATTGTGTTTTTTACGCCCAGCAGTTGAGATAGAGGAACAAAGACCAGGGAGAATATAGGACTGGTGTATCTCAGAGCCAGGGGAACATAGAGCTGGTGGAACATACATCCTAGAAAACATAGATCTAGGGAACATAGAGCTCGGCGAACGTACTGCCAGGGGAATTTAGACCAGGAGAACTTAGGTCTGTGGAGATATAAAACCCAGGAACACATAATTGAGGAAAATATAACTGGAAAACATAGATCTAGAAAGACATAGGGTCAGGAAAACATACAGCCTGGGGAAGATAGACCTAGGGGACACGCAGTCTGGGGAACGTACACCTAAAGGAACATACAGCTTGGGGACACATAAACCAAGGGGGATAGGAAGTCAGGTGAACAGCCGGTAGAATATGCAGGCAGGGACCATAGACCAAAGGAGATACAGAGTTGGGAGAACAAATGGTGGGGGAAAGTTAAGCCTGGGGAACGTGGGCCTCGGCAGTTTCCACTTCAACAGACCGAATCAACCCATCCTGACCAGGATACACAGCTTGCACAATCCCCAAAGGCCACTCTAACTTGCTGCGCGACGTTCATCTTGGACCAAAACAACCGAACCAACGTGGATACCCTTTTTGTTGACTGGACTACCTTTGCAAGGTGGGAGATTGTGTAGATATTCACTGACCCAGCACAACCAAAATTTGTCCAATAGTTGTCTACGCAGCTCCTGTCTCTGAAACTAAATCTTGAGACTGTACTGCAAGCTTTTCTAAAGTGAGGACAGGTGTGTCAACCCAGAAGGCCTTTTGTCCAGGAGGTAATGAGAAGGAGTCAAAGCATGTGCTGAGTAACACAAGACCTTTTAGTTTCAGAACAAACAACATCAGAAAACATTTTGCTGAAGTTCCTCAGACTTACAACCATTCAAGACTTCCTTGCCACACAGCAGTTTTGTTTGACAGAAAGTCAGGACCCTGAAGCCAGAACTTTGACTTCAACACAGCTCCTCCTCTGCTGAGATTCCACGGGTGAGTACATCTGCAGGATTATCTTTGCCTGAACAATGATTCCACAGTGCAGGACTAACAAGAGACTGAATCTCATCAACTCTGTTTGCAACAAAAGGTTCCATCTCTATTGGTCACTCTGGATCCAAGCCAGCGTCACGGCTGAGTCTGTCCAACAGTGACAAAGCACATCATCATCTAACTTCAAAGTCTGCCGCACATAGACCACCAAAGGAGCACAGAGTAAGGCTCCCAACAATTCCAGGCATGGCAAACTCAGTCTTTTGAGGGGAGCTACTCTAGGTCGCGCAATTACCAGAGACGACTTCCAGGTTCCATCCTGCATCTTCACATGTAAGTAGACACAAGCACCATAAGCTGATTGGGAAGCATCACCAAAAACTTGCAACTGAAACACAGATATGTCAGTCCATGGAGCTCCTGTGTAATTCTGGGGAATTTTCCACCTTTTCAGATGCTCATGAACTTTGACCCATACTGTAAATTTTCCTTGTATGCTCACAGGCACAATCTGATCCCAAGGTATCCCCAGCCTCCAAAGTTCTTGAAACATACATTTTGCTGTTATGATGAAAGTGAGAAATCCGAGCGATCAAATAACTTCGAGATTCAGGAATACCCTTTTCGTGACACACAGGTCACTAGAAACTGCAATTCCATCAAAGGAGAAACAATCCTGAGAAACCAACCCATTGCATACCCAGCACTTTGAAAGATTCTGTTCCCACAGACTTACCTTGAAGTTCTCTGCAAAGTACATCATCTACCTGTTCACTATTGGAACCCCATTTTCACAAACACATACCAGCTTGACTCATAATCTCATAGGCCTCTCTAAGAGTGTCACATGCTTCTGAATGATCATCACACCCAATAACCAATCATCCACATAGAGATTTTCAGAAAGCTCCTCAGTCACATGAGAAGGGGGAAATGACCCAAATGGTATTTGGTAGTCGCATTGAGCAAGAAGGGACTGCTTGTGTTACCAAAGAGTACACGAGTGAATCTCATCTTTTTGATAACACTCGATCATTCCAGAAGAATCGATGCACATCCCTATCCTCATGATTCAACTGGATTTGAAGAAATGCTTTTGTTACATCAGCAGACAGAGCCACCTCCATCGCCTGAACCATACTAAAATTCCAGGTAAGTCAGGTATCAGACTAGGACCTGTCTCCAAACAATCATTCAGTGAAACTCCATTGAACCCTTTGGCTGAACCATCAAACACCGGACGAATCTGTGTTGTGAGACTAGACTCCTTGACCACTGGACGATGTGGCAAATAAAATACTGGGTAAGAGCAAACCATCTCATCTTGAGGAGCCTCTTCAATCTGTTTTCTTTCAAAATATCACAGAAAACCTCATGATGTCTAGATTACAATTCAGGATCCTTGCTGAGTTTACGACTCAAGTGATCCAAACGAGACCGTGCTAGCTTTTCATTATCAAGAAATGTGGGTCTCATATCCTCAGCCTTCCATGGAAGAGACACCACATATCTGTCTTCAGAGAACTGAACTCTTTTGTTGAAATCATCCAACACGGGATCAACTACCGGAGACTCTTTGTCACATATGCCAACTGATTCCAAGTCCCAAAAAT
>JADBJO010017713.1:12500-36946 GCA_016801955.1 Conus betulinus | reverse complement strand
ATCTATCACGTCAAAATCCTGGTGCTTTGTTAATAACCACAGCATGACAATTGGAGCGTACCATGCAGGAATCCTATCTTCTTGCCAGACTGGGAACTGTCGGCCCACTGGCATCTACATCTGAAAACAACATACATCTCTCATCCCACGAACTGCCTCACACCACTCTCCACAGACTGCTGCGTCACTCATTACTTACGTCATTTATTTGTTACAGCATTCTTTCTTCTCTCCATCCTTTAACATTCTCCTTTCTCTATCACTCTTTTCTTTAATACTTATTTACCCCTTTTCTTACTCTGATTTTCTTTCAAATATACTTCTTTTACACACATTTCTTTCTTTCTCCTCTCCCCCCCCCCCCCCCCCCCCCCACCCCCCCACACACACACTTTTTTTCCTCTGTTTCAATAGAACTCTTAGCTTGTCAATCACTTATCAGATTCATTCCTTTCCACCTAATATAATTAATATCATCATCATTATTATTACTATTATTATCATTATTATCTATATTATCATTATTTCCCGTTTAGTAGTAGCATTCCTTTTTTCTCTTACTTACCTGTCCAAACAAATGCCAAAATATTGACAATGACAGCTCTAAAGATGACATGAAGGAGAAAAGATTGTTCGCTGAACAGCAAGCATGCCAACGAGTACAAAAAAAAAAACAACAACAGAGGGTTAGTTGCAAAGTGAGACGACTGCAGGCGGAAATCTAAACAAATCTTCAATAAATGTTAGCAAACCGCCAAGAGAAACCTGGACAAACGAGTCACAAGACAAAACATGACGCGTTTCGACCTCTTAGGTCTTCTTCAGGCAAGACACAAACAGGACAATGAAAATGAACGAATTTGTCACTTAGCTTGGATCTCTCAGTGCAAGGTAGGCGCTGAATGAAAACACGGCTGTTAGAAGGGAGATAATGTGTGAGTCAAGGTAGTAATGATGATAATTATATTACTGATAGGAACACTAAATAATGGTCAAAATATTGAAATAATGAATTAAGACAGGAATACTACTACTTTTGGTGATAATAAGGCCATAGCAGTTGTAGTATGGGAGAAAGGAGAGTGGGTTAGATCATTCTTAAACAGCATGGTTGCCGTGGCAACAGTCTTAGTGGCGATGGGGATGTTAGGCTAGTGGTGGTAAGTTGAATACTAACAATAGAATTACTGATGAAACTGCTAACAACTATTGTGAAGGTAAAGGTAATAAAAGCATGATACAGAAATATATTTAGAAAATACATATTTATAATAATCATAATAAATAAATTCAAGAATTTTTTTATAATGAAACATAAATTGTAAAAAAAAAAAAAAAAATTAATAACAAAATAAACAAATAAATAATTGAAAAAATAAAAAGATAGTAGTACAAATAAATAGATGGGGAAAACCTTGGGGCACAAGACAACCTGTGCAGAGTGAAGTGAGTGTCCCAGTCAGCAGATATCTGTTCTGGATCAACAGCTGGAACTGACAGGCAATTTGAAAATGAAACTGACAACAGCTGATACATGGTATGTGTGTGTGTGTGTGTGTGTGTGTGTGTGATCAAATGCATGAGCACACAACTGTGTGCATGTCTGTGTATTTTTATGCGTGCACTCAATATCTATGTGCATGCATGTCTATGTGAATTAAGATGCTATTTTTTGTTACTTTTGTTTCCGTTTGTTTTGAGTTCATTTCACTGATAATTCTGGTAATAGTTATGTGTGTAAAATGTGGACAGTTTGTGCATGTACTAGAGAAAAGAGTACACCTTCGGATCAAAGTGAATTTCAAACACAGTTGTATAGAAACACATACGTACATCAGCAGATCAGGCAGAATTAGTTTGATAGACACTTCCAGATAATGTGGTGACACGCAGTACGGAGCATACAGACACACACACATGCAGTCACGTTCTAACCCTGCTCCCCGGAGCCGGCATGGGACCTAGCAGGCTGATAGTCGTCAATGTAGACCACACCCTCTTTCTCTTTGATCTCCACCCCAGACTTGTGTTTCAGGTCCCCATCAGCATAGCCCCCGATGCTGTATAATTCCTGCATACATCTGGAACACAAAACCCACAGTGCCGTACAATTCCTGCATACATCTGGAACACACAACCCACAGTGCTGTACAATTCCTGCATCTGAGGCACACAATCCCGAATGCTGTGCGATTCCTGTATACATCTAAAACACATACCCCCAATGCTGTACAATCCCTGTATACATCCGAAACACACAGTCCCCAATGCAGTACAATGCCTGTATACATCTGAAACACACAGTCCCCAATGCTGCACAATTCTTCTATACATCTGAAACACATCGTCCCCAATGTTGTACAATTCCTGTACACATCTGAAACATACAATACCCAATGCAGTACAATGCCTGTATACATTTGAAACACATAGTCCCCAAAGCTGTACAATTCCAGCATACATCTGAAACACACAGTCTTCCATGCTGTACAATTCTTGTATACATCTGAAACACATAGTCCCCAATGCTGTACAATTCCTGTATACATCTGAAACACATAGTTCCCCAATGCTGCACAATTCTTGTATACATCTGAAACACACAGTGCCTAATACTGTACACTTCTTATATATCTGAAATACTTAATCCCTAATATTGTACAATTCCAGCACACATCTGAAACGCATAGCCCACAATGCAGTATGATTCCTATACACATCTGAAACAAACGCCCAGTTATGGCATTAACTCCCCTCACAAACCACTGATCAGCGAGTCTTGCTGGTTTGAAATATGGTATGAAGGTACAACTCCACAAATGATTTGTTTGAAGCATAGTATGAAGGTACAAGTCCAAAAATGATTTGTTTGAATATAGTATGAAGGTACACGTCCAAAAATGATTTGTTTAAAGTATAGTATGAAGGTACAACTCCACAAATGATTTGTTTAAAGTATAGTATGAAGGTACAACTCCACAAATGATTTGTTTAAAGTATAGTATGAAGGTACACGTCCAAAAATGATTTGTTTAAAGTATAGTATGAAGGTACACGTCCAAAAATGATTTGTTAAAGTATAGTATGAAGGTACACGTCCAAAAATGATTTGTTTGAGCATAGTATGAATGTACAAGTCCAAAAATGATTTAGCTCTCAGTTTACACTTCTGATAGCTGAACTTTGATTTAAACAGGAAATAAAGGCAGAGAGGTGGAGTGCAGTATAGTAAGTCTGCCGACTTCTGCTGATTTGTCTGAATAAATTGAAGCTATTCCACATGGAAAGCAGTCAAGATCATGACAGTGCTGACATACAAGATCACCAGTAACTAGTGTCGCGGACTCCTGGATGGGAGATCATGGGTTCAAATCCCATCAGAATCATGTGGGGTTTTTTCTGCTCCGACCGGCTCCTACCCAGAGTTGAGTTTGCTGTGACTCAGTTGGGAAGATTGGGACCACACAGTCGAGTTTCATCCACTTAATGGATGCGTTTCTGAGAGTGTTGCACTGCAGGTGCCTGTATCTCTTGGGCCTGGTTGATGCCGGGATATATTATGAAAAGAAGCATAGAGTACAGCCCTGTCATGTAGTCTCAGACTGAAATGGAAATCCATAGCATCATCTTAATCATCCTCATTCTCACTGATCAGCATTAAAAAAAAAAAAAGTGTCTCAAATTCTGTGGCCTTCATGCCCTGCTCTCATGGTGACCTCAATTTTGATGTCCTCTCCACGTCTGTGGCCTTGGTTTGGTTACGTTGGGGTCACGTATCGGTGAGTCCATGGGGGCTATCGTTAGACGGACGTGGTGGCGCCCTCTGGAGGGAGAGCTCACTCACGCCGGCTCTGCGACTAAGCAATTATTGTCGTCAGTAGGGGGCTTAGTAGGTGGTTCCTGCGTATGTTAGATCAGAACAGGTGCCACTGAACACCACCGAAGTGACTCGGCAGCAGTGCAGGGTCTCCTCCGTTGGGTTGCCTCTTGACGACTTGACATTGACTGCTCTCTGTGGATTGCTGGTACCGGGGCTGCGGCGGCAGGGCTGATCGGGCTGTGGCTGTGGACTGGGTGTCAGAATAAGCAGCGTGGGTGTGCCACTGCCTCTGAGGTGGCGCAGAGGTTGGGACAGAAAAAAAAAAAAAAAAAAAAAAAAAAAAATCACCAGTAACACTAAAGAACTTGTCGCTGGACAAAGTTTTTCCAAAGGCAATTTTGCTGGAAATGCTTGTTTGCTTGTCTTCAAACATTTGTGGTCGTCCAGGCCACTCTCTGTTATAATGAACAATGAGAACAGACAAATGTAGACAGCGAGTGCTGAGAAAGCAACACCACACTTGTCTCAACGACAGAGTGAAATGGCCTGTGGGGCATACCATGTGATGAACTACTTACTATTCCACATCTTTCTATGGAGTGTACACATCCCAGATGTGTGGCACTGGTGGCACAACGTTTCACTGCGGATTCCATGAAATTCTTCTTTTACTATATTTCACCTTCTATGATTTTTTTTTTTTTTTCCAAGATCAATGTTTTTCATTTCACCTGACTGAAATGTGTTTAGTGATAAAGATTTTTAAATCAGTCGGTTAATTTTGTGACTTAACTTTGAACTGGTCCCTTAGTTTCATGACCTGACTTTAAGATAATCTTTGTCTTAGACTGATGTTTGGTTTCATGACTTAACTTTTAAGATAAACTTTGTTTCAGACAGTTCTTTTATTCAAAACTTGATTTTGTGATAAATTTTGTTTTAGACTGGTTTCTTAATTTCTGGACATCACTTGGTAATTTATTTTAGATTACTCTGTTAATTTCAGAACTTGACTTGGTCATTTCTTTTGGACTGATCTGTTAGATCCAGAATTAGATTCAGTTGTTTGCTTTTGATTGGTCTGTTAGTTTTATGACTTGACTTGTGATCTGTTTTAAACTTGCGTGTTAGTTTCAGAACCTGACTTGGTCATTTGGTTTTGACTGGTCTGTTAATTTCAGAATCTCACAGAGTTGGGGACTTATGTTTTACTGTTTTGATTTATACCTACTTCTGATTCTGACTAGCTAGCAGCTCTGAAGTGGTCAAGTTTGTTTGTGCACAGATCCTGGCATAATTTCATTGTCAAAAATGTTTTGAAAATACTGTTTTTATTTCCTAAATAGTTGATTTAAGAAATAAAACTCCAGCATTTTAGAGGATCTCCCACAAATTGATTTTTTTTAAATACCATGTCAAAGAAAAAAGTCCAAAAAGTCATCATTCTAGCTTCTCTAAAATGAAACCTTCTGTAAATTGCAGTGTTATCCATAATGCATTTGAAAATTTGAGAGTCCCAGCTTGGGAGTTCTGAGTGTGTGTGTGTGTGTGTGTGTGTGTGTGTGTGTGCGCGTGCGTGCATGCATGCGTGCGTGTGTGTGTCTGCGTGCAAGTGTGTGTGTTTTCAGGCATTTACCTGAGAGCATTTGGAGTTTCCTGGCCAGACGAGAGTTGCTCATACAGCACCAGTGGTGCCCCCATGTATGCCAGACTGACCAACAGGTCGTCTGATCCTGTCTGAGCCAACAGTCTCTCTGGTGCAATGATGCGCATCTTCTCCCCGGCGTCCACCTGGCAGCACACACACAGTACAGTGCACACTGTGAGAATGTTCATGTGGAAAGCAGCAGTGGGTGTCACGGCTCTCCCTAGCAGCACACACACAGTACAGTGCACCCTATGAGAATGTTCATGTGGAAAGCAGCAGTGGGTGTCACAGCTCTCCCTAGCAGCACACACACACAGTGAGAATGTTCATGTGGAAAGCAGCAGTGGGTGTCACGGCTTTCGCGGCCAGCACACACACAGTACAGTGCACACTGTGAGAATGTTCATGTGGAAAGCAGCGTGGGTGTCATGGCTTTCCCTGGCGGAACATCTGGGCGGTCACCTGGTCTGTGACCTTGACTACCATGGGCCAGGTCACTCCGTGTGCTTTACCACAGGACAGGATTGCCTGTAGGACTATTCAGTAGCTTTCACTACACTGACAGCCATACACACTGTCTTTGGATGGCTATGCTGAGGGCTTACAATGACAGGCGGAAGTGCTTATAATACATGTCACAACAAGGCAAGTTAAATGTCTGTCTCAGTGCTTCTATCTAGCACCGACACAACAAACAGTTTAACACAAACCTCAAGGTCCACCAGCCGCCGTGGCAAAGTGGTTTGCATCACGGACTCCTGGCTGGGAGGTCGTGGGTTCGAATCCCATCAGAGTCATGTGGGTTTTTTCTGCCCTGACCGGCTCTTACCCAGAGTTGAGTTTGCTGCGGACTCAGTTGGGAAGACTGGGACCACACAGTTGAGTTTCATCCACTTAATAGATGCGTTTCTGGGAGTGTTGCTCAAATTTCCTGACCAACACTGCAGGTGCCTGTATCTCTCGGGCCTGGTTGACGCCGGGATATATTATGAAAGGAAGCGTAGAGTACAGCCCTGTCATGTAGTCTCAGACCGAAATGGAAATCAGTAGGCATCATCTTAATCATCCTCATTTTCATCTAACAGCATAAAAAAAAAAGTCTCAAATTCTGTGGCCCTTCATGCCCTGCTCTCATGGTGACCTCAATTTCGATGTCCTCTCCACATCTGTGGCCTTGGTTTAGCTCTGTCAGGGTCACCGGTTTTGGCGAATCTATGGGGGCTATTGTTGGACGGACGTGGTGGCGCCCTCCGGAAGGAGAGCTCACTCACGCTGGCTCTGCGACTAAGCAATTATTGTCATCAGTAGAGGGCTTAGTAGGTGGTTCCTGCGTATGTTAGATCAGAACAGGTGCCACTGAACACCACCAAAGTGACTCAGCAGCAGTGCAGTGTCTCCTCGGTGGGTTGCCTCTTGATGACTTGACACTGACTGCTCCCTGTGGATGGCTGGTGCCGGGGCTGTGGCGGAGCCGACCGGGCGTGGCTGTGGACGGGGTGTCGGAATGAACAGCATGGGTACACTGCCTCTGAGGTGGCGCAGAGGTTGGGACAGTCAAAAAAAAAAAAAAAAAAAAAAACAACTCAAGGTCCAGAGCTAATATTTCACTGACAGATCTGTGGGCCCCAACCACAGCACACAGCAGTGGTGAACAGAGTTTCACATCACTTACTAATGGTAGCATGTCATGTACTGAAATTGTACCTCACAAAACATCTGTGAAAGGGGATTGAATATGTCCAGAAACTAATAAAAAGATGTGAATACTTTACTGAAGTTATATAAATGACTACAGTTGCATGGACTGAATTTCAGGCTGACTGACGAGAAACAAGAAGAGAAACAAGAAGAGAAACAACAGTGCTGATGCTTTAACTTTATCTTGGTTTAGAAAGGTATGATAGCAAGGAAATGAAAGTTACCTTTCTTGTTGATAACGCTGAAGGAGGTAAGTTTCTTGTTGACAATGCTGAAGAAGGTAAGTTGAATGTCCAGTTAGCTAGAGGCTCTTAGAAACCAGCTGTTCCTGGACCGAAGTGTGTTGGGAGTCACGGCCATTTTTGATTATTACTGACTGCTTGTATCTCCCCACCTCACTTCAGATTCCTTTAGAATGGTATGAATCACGAACCCTCCCCCCCCCCCCCCCCTATATAATCCTTATTTTTGAAGCGAGAATTGTAAAGGAATACTTGACAAGTCAATGAAAACCAACTGGACTTAACAAAAAAATCTTTCCAGGAACAGAATATTACCTTTTTTTAAAAAGAAATATTACACTGTACTGTATAACATAAAACTCTCCACAAAGTCAGCTACAACTGTGACAAAAAAAAGGAAAATAGAATCACAATTCATGGAAATCCCTTCTTTTTTTTATGTGAAACCTTTGATAATCATTAAGAATTTGGAAAATTGTAGGGATAGCTAGAAGAGAAGAGAGAACGGAGAGGGGAGGGCGGGGTGGGGGGGGGGGGGGGGTGGGTGGGAGTGCAGACATCCAACAAGATGAACAGACCTCCTTGAAAAATTATATCAGGTAAAAGAATAGTTGATACAGAGTGAAAAAGTAAAATCCCATCAATATCTTTTTAGAATATACAACATGAAATGTCAATGTTCACATCACTAGAAAGATTTAACATTCCAAAGAACACACATTACTTCACAGACAGTTTCCAATTCATAAGCATAAGTTTCTCATAAGTTCACAGAGTTCCAGTTCAAAGAAAAAAAATATCATAATCTGGCTAAACAGATCCTGATCTGTTGTTTTATTCTGATCCAAACAATATTTTTTTCAGTGGATTTGTCTTTTGGCCCCATGACATCTTCCGTTCAGTTTGGTCAAAGTCTGTGCGGCAGGTTTATCTAACCTGGATGACAGTCTAGGAATTGAACCCCCCCAAAACGCATGTAAAAAGAAGACTTTCTTGGCGGAGGTAAAAAAAATTGTTACCTTGCACCAATCCTGGCGTGGTGCAAGACCACACCATTCATTTTGCATAACAAAGAAAACTTACCGCTGCTCGTGCTCGTACTCGTCCTACATGGGGGTTTCCCACCCCCTGCCCCAAGAAGCCCCGCCCCCACACTGCGATGCACTCCACGTCCCAGGCGTTCAGAGTCCACTCCCCTGTCTGTGGGTCTACAGTAGGTCGTGAAGGGGTGAGTCCGGCCCACGTTATGCCTGCGTTTGAGTCTGACTCATGAGGGTCCAGCACATCTCCGGTGACAGAACGAAGCTGCTTTCTGACGTCAGTTGTGGTGTCCATGTTGAAGATGTCCACTCCTGCTGGCTCTTTCCAAGGGCTGCTGCTATCACCGCTGGTAGAATCCAAAAGATTGCCAACAGCTTTTACCTGTTAGAGAGCGGTGAGATTATCATTATCACTAAATGTCAATAATTAAATGAGAAACAGAAACGTCTGGAGGTCAGTAGAATCTTAGTTGACAGAATCCTTTATCTGTGAGAGCAGGTCAAATTATGTCATCACCAGATGACAATGAAAAGTTATTTCAAAATAAATTGATATATCCAGCAAGCAGTTGTATTCAAGCTGACAGAATTGAACAGGTGCCAGTGGCTTTTACTTGTGACACAGTTTCTGAACTGGAAATCTGAGCCATTTAAAAAATTCATCATCATCATGACTATCATTAAAAATTCATGACTGACAAATAAAATGTGCCCAACATTTGCACTCAATCTAACAACATACTTGGATCACACGTTGTCTACCCCAGGGACAAAATAACAGACAGAAAACATGAAGTGGTGGACTTTATAAAACCAAGAGACGAAGACTATACTGGAGAGACTGGCAGTGTTGAGTACCACTACCTGAATCATAAAACACCATGTTTACCCTAGATCCTCTCTCATTGCGGGTAGCTGCCACACAAACAGGACATCTGGTATGTATCATCAAACTACATCAAAGTGTACACAACTTAATCCTTCATCAATGGGAAATTAGAAAATATTCTGAAATTTTGATGGGAAAAAAAAAAAAAAAAAAACCAGTGGATAAGGATACTCATGGCGAACTTCCTCCCATCTACCAGCATGTACTTCAGTCATGTGACACAACAAGCTGAGAGAGAGCCAACCATACACAGAAGAGCTCCACCTGATCAAGGTCACAGGGTGAGAACTGATACTTGCGCAATATAAGCTGCCCGGTACTGAGGGTACCCCAGATTCTTTTTCCTATAAACAGGGGTTCCACTAGTCTTCAGTTTATCCAGCAACAAAATGGATGGTGATGAAAATCTGCCTTCACAGAAGATTTCCACCTGTCTCTGGCCCAAAGCCTGCTGCACTATAGTGTGCGTGACTGCTAAACATGGCAACAGCAGTGTCTGCTTAGAGCAGTAAAACAACCAGATGAACAACAGCACAGAAGCTAGTGTTGTGATTTGAAATTTTAGTGCATGAAGTTGCCTGATTTTTGTGGAAGAACTGTGACATGTTTCTGCCTTCCTTTCGCTGCAAAGATGCAGACATGAGGTATCACAGGAACCTTACTGAGTCAGTTCAATGCAGCGTAAGCCTTCCTCACATCAACCGCATTTCCATTGATTTTCAACACTATCAGGTGCTGTCTAGATAGAGATATCATAGAGTTTGAGTTCCTAACTTTGGCTTGTCATTATATAGACCCCCCCCCCACCTCACCCACCCCCCAATACCCTGCACACACACACACACACCTCTATCCCAGTTCCCCCCTCTCTCTCAGTATAAAACTTTACATGTCATCAAAAGGGTCAGCCTTAGTGATTCTCCATCATGCTTATCTATTTTCCATCAAACCCAGAGAATTGTCCCTTTTCTGAACGTCTGAAGAAGTACTGATTTTGTGTGGTCTTCTTTTAAAGGAAATCCAATGAAACAAAAGGAGAACACTGGCCTTGATACGTGTGGCACATCCTGGTATGTAGGTCAAGGACACTTCCTCCAAGTCCACAATCTCCACAGTGGCTGGATCTGCTCCTGCCTGCAGCGCCATCTGTCGGGGCTTTGTTGCATACATCTTCCACAGCAAGATCACGTGCCGCTTCCAACAGGGGCTTTCGCACAGCTTTCACTGCTTCATCTACCTGCTCCTGGAAAAAGATAAGTCCTGCGGCTGATAATGACTCTTCTCTTACCAGTCTGCAGGATAGCCCAGGTGGTCTCCATAAAGCTTCTGTACAGATCTGAACAGCTTCTCTTGAAGAGTTGGGGGATTTCAGCTGTGTTTCTCCTCTCTGCCCCTTGCGTCCCCAACACACAATAATAAGAGTCACTGTTCCCAAATGGTATGGTATGGTATGGTATGGTATGGTATGGTATGGTATGGTATGGTATGGTATGGTATGGTATGGTATGGTATGGTATGGTATGGTATGGTAGCATAGGGCAGGGCATTGTAGGATAGTGGTTGGGTAGGGAAGGGAAGCTATGGTATGGTATTGTATGGTATAGTATGGTTAAATATGGACAGGTAACACCCAAATTCTGATTTTAAAAAAAAAAATCACAGTTCAGGGACCATTCCAGCAGACAAACTTGATTGTTTTTTGACAGAACCTGTCGGAGCACTAAGACTACCTGAATATGTCAAATACAAAAAGAGGTGTTCTTATGAAGTCTGACCACTGAGATCACCAACTAGTGAGTGGTTGTCCCCTGATTTCAAATGCATGCCATAGTTGGGCTCAGAGGTCGGGCTTCAATCTCAGTTTAATACACTAAAATCAAATTCTGTGCATAAGTAATTACTAGAAGGTGGGGGGGATTCACAAATGATTTGGTGACTTCTTTCTTTTTCCCACTGGTTCTACCCACATCCTGAACCAGTGAAATCGCACTGCACTGAGGCATGTTTTAGATCAAATCGCATTGCACTGAGGCATGTTTTAGATCAAATCGCACTGCACTGAGGCATGTTTTAGATCAAATCGCATTGCACTGAGGCATGTTTTAGATCAAATCGCATTGCACTGAGGCATGTTTTAGATCAAATTGCATTACAGTGAGGCATGTTTTAGATCAAATCACATTACAGTGAGGCATGTTTTAGATCAAATCACATTACAGTGAGGCATGTTTTAGATCAAATCACATTACAGTGAGGCATGTTTTAGATCAAATCACATCACAATGAGGCATGTTTTAGATCAAATCAGAGAGGATCATCTTAGCAAACAGCTATAAAAGTGTAAACACAAAAGGCATATGAATATACACATTGCAAGAAACATGTTTGACTGTGACACGGTCAAGATTTGGTTGCATTTTGTCATAGATATCATAATACAATCTGCTGGAATAGGAATTACTGATAAAGAGGGGAAGAATCTGTTCAGCAAAAAACTGCACATAAAAGTGTAAAAAAAAAGAAAAAGAAAAAAAAAAAGGAGGTATCAGTCTTCTCAAGTTAAAAATCTCTGTCACATTTCTAAAAGTCTCTTGGAAATACAGAAGCCCAAAATCAAAATATAGTTTCAGTTTCAGTTTCATCAAGGAGGCATCACTGCACGCGGACTAGTCCACACACATGCTACACCACATCCGCTAAGTTTTGAGACCACTGCGCACGATTTTAAGCTGATGGATAAATGAATTAACAACTAAGATGAGAGAATTGAAAAAGAGGGTCTCGTGGCTATGACTTTAGCAAATGTCTTACCATACCTACGCATTAGCCCAATGCGCTGGTCAGACCTTGAGTGCCTACATAACATTGTTTGTTGTTTAGGTTCTTTTTTGCTTGTTTGTTTGTTTTTGTTTGTTTTGTATGTATATATATATGTGTGTGTGCATATATGTGTGTGTATGTGTGTGTGTGTTTTTGTATGTGGACGGGTATGCATGTGTATGGTTGTATGAATTTGTGCGTTCATGTGCATGCGTGTATGTGCAAACACGTGTGGGTGTGGACATGCACATGCATGCATGTGTATATGTGTGTGCGTAGAAGCGTGCGAACGTACGCGTGCATGTTTGTGTGTGTGTGTATGTGTGTGCATATGAGCATGTGTGCACGCGTGTATGTGCTTGCACATGTGTGTGTGTGTGCGTGCGTGCGTGCGTGCGTGCGTGTGCGTGTGTGTGTGAGTGAGTGACTGCATGTGTGAATGTTCAGAAGATGACTTAGGATCAAGAACCCGAACAAGACCATCAAATACAACATACGTGCACACACACGCACACGCACGCATGCACACAGACACAGACACACACACATGTGCCCGCATGTGCACACACACACACACACACACACACACACACACACACACGCACGCACACACACATACACTCACTCACTCTCTCACACACACACTCGCACACCAATGCTTGCACACTCATGTCCGTGGACTCTCTAATTAACATGCTGGCATCACCCTACTGATGGACGCACACCTGCGCACACATGTCTACAGTATGAGCTGGGGGCCTGACAGATTCTCAGTTGACATGTTTCATCATCTGTGTCTGTTACTGGAAGGGCCCTGTATCAGTTTGCCCCCAATCTCTAGGAATCCTTGCAGTGTTGGCCTTGAAATTATTCCAATGTCTGGTTGGTGCTGTCTCTTGCTCTTCCCTTAAGTCTGGGTGTGCAGCCACTTCCTCTCTTAATGTTCAGATCTGAAAGATGGTCTATGGTATAGTGGCTTTGCTCTTGTTTGCTCTCAAGTGATTCTTTCAGATTTCTTATCACATCAGATCGGCGAAGCTGTGATCCAGTCTTATTGTTGCCTAACCAGCCAGCGTGTCTGCTCTCTCGTTTCCTTTAACTCCAGCACGTCCAGGGCAATACATCCATATGAGTCTCTCCAAGGGATGGCTGCACATAAGTTCATTCTAAGCAGGGCTTCCCATTCCACTTTTCACTTTCTGAAGTAGGTTCATGGAGTCATTCAGTATCATGGCTTGTTGAGTTTGAAACTGGCTTGTGGATGAAAGCCAGTGGAATGCTTGTGTCACTGCTTCTACCTCCATTGTTAGACTTGAAGTTGTTAAACTGTGTGCACCGTGGTCTTCCTGGATAGTTCAGCCATTTTGCTCACTGTGTATGCCCGGTCTGACTTACCTTTGGTGACAGAGCCGTCAGTGTATGTTATGATATCATCTTTTGTGCAAAGGTCTTCTACCTGCATCTGACTTTCTGCATTGGTTTTGCCTTCTGGCCATACTCAACAATGTCTTCCAAGTTCTGGAACATGGCAGTTTGGTAGAGGTTTTTCAAGTGGTCTGGATACTTCTCCCATTCCTTGGTTTCTTTGAGTTCTGCTAACTGGTACACAAGCTGTATACTGTCTTCTGCCTGTTCCATCCATGATTTTCCATATCCTAGCCGAGTGCCTTTTGTTTCCTTGACCACTGCATGAAGTGGGTTTTCGCAATCAAAGCAGAAATCGAAGAAATGTTCTGCTCAGTAACTTTCCTCTACCATCTTCAATCAATTAACATGATCCAGTAAGTTAGAAGTTTACAGATTATAACTGACTCTCGGCAGACGTTTTTGAAGTTTACAAACATTTTCATTACAAATGTATGCAAAAAAATTCTGCTGAACTACTATTCCAACCAATGTGCTACAGCAAACATATTTAAGTTGGAAAAAAAATTGTGTTCTCCAAAATGTTTGAACAAAAACGTTTACTATCAAAATGTTGTTTTTTCTTTAATTGAACAGTTTCTTTTATGCAGAAGTTTCAAAGAAAAATATGATGTCAGTATTGATCTTCTCACTTTTGCTGGGTGTAAGCTGGTAAAACCCAACTACAAAAGATTGGAATACATGATGAAAACAATGAATGTATCAAATTCTCTTCTCTGCTAAAAAAAACACTTCCAAAGGTTCAAAGACACAGTATAATGTATCGATTGACGGTAACTTGAGAGCTCCATGCCGTGATGAATAGGATTTTCTGCATGCTCACAACATAAGAGATGAAAAGTTTACATGGTTTCATCTTAGAATACTACATGGATGCTTAGCAAAAAACACAATTTTAAAAGGAACTGGAAAGGTTAACTATGACATATGCAGCTTTTGTGGACTGCATAAAGACAGTACTGGCCATATGTTTTGAAGGTGTACTTACTCTGTGTTTTGGGGGACATGCTTACTGATTTGATAACACGACATCTGAGTGAGTAAATTGTTGTTCTAGGATTTGATGCAACAATCACTGTTGGTTCAACTTTTTACTTCATCATTCTTTTGGCACAATAATATTTATGCACATGTAACCTATAAGGCAACCTCCTATACATAGGTCACTTTCTGAAAATATTGCAATTTCAGTGCAAGAATGAAAAACATAACACATATCTAAACTTGAATCATGAAGATTTCCATTCTAAACAGTTGATATATGGATTGCTTCTCTCTCCTATTTAGTGGTTTTCTCAACTTTTAATTACAGGGCAGTTATACATATTATGTTGTTGGTTTTTTTTTTAGCACTATATAAAAGTACATGTGCAATAATACATACAACTAAGTATGAATTTCACACCTCATGTGTGTGTGTGTGTGTGTGTGTGTGTGTGTGTGTGTGTGTGTGTGTGTGTGTGTGTGTGTGTGTGTGTGTGTGTCTGTGTCGTGAATTCCAAGACTTACGACACTGATTTGTATGCTGATGAGATTCTTTCATCAATATAACCAGTTACTTAAGCTGTTGAAGAGTAATGAACAATGTGCACATTCTTCCAGTCCGTTACTATCCAGCCATTCTGTCTGACATTATGTTTGTCTGTATCTTCTTCCCCTAATGTCTACAGAAAGCAGACTTGAGTTACCTTGTAGTGATAAGGATGAAGAGAAAAGGCGTAAGACTAGAGACATTTCTGTCAGGAGACAGGAAGAAGTACCTGATTACACCTCTCCAGAAACAAACTCTCAGGTGAAAAAGATCTGACTCGGTGTACAGTAGGATTTAACGTAACTGATGAAATCCATGGACGACGGGTACCTTCCAAGGTGAACATGTAATGAGGGGAATCTACCAAACTGCAAGTTCTTGCAAGGAGGCTGTCCAGATCATCGGCTGGGCAGGACTGATATCCTGGACATCACTGATGCTGTAACCAGGCCCAGCCACCCTAAATACCCAAGGACTTGCTGACAAAATGAAAAGAAGTGTTAATTTCTATTGATTTGTAATCTGTAATTTCAGCGCGCTCAGATACTTTAGACAAGTCTCTGAATAATAATACACGAGTACATACTGCAGAAATCAAGGCTAATTTGCCCAGTTCCATTATACAACAGATGCAAATATAGCCTGTACCCAGGACTCTAAACTGATCTAGGGGCCAGAATGAAACCATTCAGTGATGCAACGTGGATACCTAAAATGTGGCATAGAAAACAGTGGCACAGAAAACAGTGGCACAGAAAACAGTGGCATAGAAAACAGTGGCATAGAAAACAGTGGCACAGAAAACAGAAAACAGTGGCACAGAAAACAGTGGCACAGAAAACAGTGGCACAGAAAACAGTGGCACAGAAGACAGTGGCACAGAAGACAGTGGCATAGAAAACAGTGGCACAGACAGAAAACAGTGGCACAGAAAACAGTGGCACAGAAAACAGTGGCACAGAAAACAGTGGCACAGAAGACAGTGGCACAGAAAACAGCGGCATAGAAAACAGCGGCACAGAAGACAGTGGCACAGAAAACAGTGGCACAGAAAACAGTGGCACAGAAGACAGTGGCACAGAAAACAGTGGCACAGAAAACAGTGGCACAGAAAACAGTGGCACAGAAAACAGTGCACAGAAAACAGTGGCATAGAAAACAGTGGCAAGAAGACAGTGGCACAGAAGACAGTGGCACAGAAAACAGTGGCAGAGAAAACAGTGGCACAGAAAACAGTGGCAGAGAAAACAGTGGCACAGAAAACAGTGGCAGAGAAAACAGTGGCACAGAAAACAGTGGCAGAGAAAACAGTGGCACAGAAGACAGTGGCACAGAAAACAGCGGCATAGAAAACAGTGGGCACAGAAGACAGTGGCAGTTACTGGAGAACGCTCACCTGCCTCCTGACACCACTATTCATTTTCTCTGGGCGGTTCGCTGACATTTATTTAAGATTTCTTTAGTTGACTGTTGGTGATCTATTGACGAATGCCACTGTTTTCTGTGCCACTGTTTTCTGTGCCACTGTTTTCTGTGCCACTGTTTTCTATGCCACTGTTTTTTTGTGCCACCGTTTTCTGTGCCACTGTTTTCTGTGCCACTGTTTTCTGTGCCACTGTTTTCTGTGCCACTGTTTTCTCTGCCACTGTTTTCTGTGCCACTGTTTTCTCTGCCACTGTTTTCTATGCCACTGTTTTCTGTGCCACTGTTTTCTCTGCCACTGTTTTCTGTGCCACTGTTTTCTCTGCCACTGTTTTCTGTGCCACTGTTTTCTCTGCCACTGTTTTCTGTGCCACTGTTTTCTGTGCCACTGTCTTCTGTGCCACTGTCATCATTACTACCTGGACTCCACATTGTCTTTTTCTTGACAGCCTCGTTTCTATTTAACACCTATCTTGCGCTGAAGTGAATGAAGGTAAGTGAATGCTCGTTCATTTTCATTGTCCTGAGTGGCACAGAAGACAGTGTTTTCTCTGCCACTGTTTTCAGAAAACAGTGGCACAGAAGACAGTGTTTTCTCTGCCACTGTTTTCTGTGCCACTGTGCCACTGTTTTCTATGCCACTGTTTTCTGTGCCACTGTTTTCTGTGCCACTGTTTTCTGTGCCACTGTTCTCTGGGCGGTTTGCTGACATTTATTTAAGATTTGTTTAGATTTCCGCCTGCAGTCGTTTCACTTTGCAACTTCAACTAAAGAGTTCTAACGGAGGACCACAGCAAGAAAAACGTCCAGTTACTGGAGAACGCTCACCTGCCTCCTGACACCACTATTCATTTATTCAGTTATTTATTTTAAAATGAAAAAGCATGGAAATGAACCGAATGAACAAGGGAGAGAAGATACAGAAACTTCTCCTCTCTAGAGATAAGAGAGAAAAAACTTTGACCTTGATAATTTTTTGGCATTGGATACCTCATCTCCGGAATTTTCAACTGTAAACATTAGTAAAGAAAGACCAAAGAACAAAATTTCTGCTTTTTAACAAATTTTAAATGTAATTAATAGCAAAATGCCAAGAAAAAAACATAGACAAACAAATCACAAGACAAAACATGACGCTTTTCAACCTCTTAGGTCTTCTTTAGGCAAGATACAAAACACTCAGGACAACAAAAATGAACAAGCAATCACTTACCTTCATTCACTTCAGCGCAAGATAGGTGTTAAATAGAAACGAGACTATCAAGAAAGAGACAATGTGGAGTCCACGCAGTAATGATGACAGTTATATTACTGATAGGAATAATGATAATGGTAATGATGATGATGATCAAGATATTGAAAAAATAAATAAAGATAGGACTGCTACCGCTTTTTTGGTGATAATATGGCAATAACAGTTGTAGTATGGGAGAAAAGAGAGTGGGTTACAGGATTCTTAAACAGTTTGGTTGCCATGGCAACAGTCTTAGTGGTGATGGTGATGGTCATGTTAATGATAGTGATGGTAATATCAATGATAACAATCGTATTGATAATAATGATGATTATGCAAACAACTATAGTAATGTAATGCTAATAATAGTACTGATAATAAAAGCGTGATACAGAAATACAATTTAAACAAAAACGAAAAAAAAAGAAAAAAAAAAAGGAAAAGAAAAATAAATTAATAGTAGTAATAATGATAATAGTATAATGATAATAGTACTAATACTAAGGGAAGGGAGGGAAAACAAAGGAGGAGGAGGTGAAGACAGGAAGAGCAAAGAGGAGAAGGAAGGTATAACTTATGGGAAGAATGGAATGTGATATGTATATTAACAATTAAAATATGTATATTAATAGTTTTGATAACAATCATGATTGTAACCATATACTATATGTTTCTGCTTTAAGCATAGTGTGAACAAACCTCTTGTTTTGTATTGATTTTACTCTATCAAAAGCAAATTTTAATAGCATGGAAAGATCAGACTGCTTGTAAGCACTGTAAACACATGTTGTAAACATTATTTCCACCTCAAGGTTTCTAACCTGAGTAGCCCCTGGGGGTAGATCACGCTTCGCCTGCTGCACTCGAGTCTCCATGATATCACCATCCAGAAACTTCTCCAAAGAGACCACACTGTCGATGTTGCCGCTGACCTGACTGAGCGCTGCTCCAATAGCATTGGCCACTCCAAAGTGTTCTGGCAGAAACATCTGGCTGACTCCAGGTAGTTTGGCCTGAATTAAAACAACAAATAATAATTAAAAAAAAAATATATATATATATATATATGCATCAAAAGGAGAAAAATGTGAAAGAAAAGAAAGAAGAAAATTAGAATTACAAGGATGTACTGACACTAGAGCTAAAATGTAATACAATAATTTTCAAGCTACCAGCGCCATGGCGAAGTGGTTAGCATTGCGGACTCCCGGCTGAGAGGTCGTGGGTTCGAATCCCATCAGAGTCATGTGGGTTTTTCTGCCCCGACCGGCTCCTACCCAGAGTTCAGTTTGCTGTGGACTCAGTCGGGAAGACTGGGACCACACAGTCGAGTTTCATCCACTTAATGGATGCGTTTCTGAGAGTGTTGCTCAAATTTCCATAGCATCATCGATCTTCATCATCCTCATTCTCATCGATCAGCATTAAAAAAAAATATCTCAAATTATGTGGCCCTTCATGCCCTGCTCTCATGGTGACCTCAATTTCGATGTCCTCTCCACATCTGTGGCCTTGGTTTGGTTCTGTCGGGGTCATTGGTATCGGCGACTCCATGGGGGCTGTCGTTGGATGGATGTGGTGGTGCCACCAGAGGGAGAGCTCACTCACGCCGGCTCCGCGACTAAGCAATTATTGTCGTCAGTAGGGGGCTTAGTAGGTGGTGTCCTGCGTATGTTAGATCAGAACAGGCGCCACTGAACACCACCGAAGTGACTCGGCAGCAGTGCAGTGTCTCCTCCGGTGGGCTGCCTTTTGACGACTTGATACTGACTGCTCCCAGTGGATGGCCAGTGCCAGGGCTGACCAGGCTGTGGCTGTGGACGGGGTGTCAGAATGAGCGGCGTGGGTACACTGCCTTTGAGGTGGCGCTGAGGTTGGAACAGCAAAAAAATAAATAAATTAATAAAAAAAATTTCAAGCTATAAAAAAGAAAAAAATAATACAAAACAGCACACACACCTACTATGGGGTTTTCTACAGTGTTGTCGTCAAGGCTTTGAAACATAATCCTTGATTCTGCACATTAAGGAAGCTACAATCTCACAGCTAGACCCCAATTTTTTTAACATTTTATATGATCAGAGGTATGTCAAAGGATCAGAACTGATAGAGAGATAAGCTATTATAATGCCTGTACACATGCGCCCATAATTTTCAAATAAACAATGATATTTTCATCTGATAAAAAGTCAATGATATCATATGATAAATGTTTGTAAATAAAGATAAAATATTTGTAGAAAACAATACAAGACTAAAAAAATTGGAAATAGTGAAGATTTAACATTTTTTGTAAGAAATCAGACCAACAGATCACTGAGCCAAGTAAGCAAAGAGTTGCCCAACAGTTGCTACACTCCAACTAACTTAAACTTGCCTTAGGATCCAATAATGTGGAACCGCCTCCAACCAAAATCACAGGCAGCGGTTCATTGCTGACACGCACACTGTCAATGGCATCTTCAACAATTTGCTGGATGCGCTGAAGACCGGCAGTGACATCGCATTTGGGGATGTGAGTGACAAGATTTTTGTTGCCAAGGTTCATGAGGCCTGCTGCCACTGCCACGTCTGTCGCCGTCATTCTCCTGCCAGACCCAGGATCTGAGTTGGCCTTGTCTGTGCCAAATATCAGGGCTTCCTGAAGACAACATTGTGTATCAACACGTCTGTACCAAATATTAGGGCTTCTTGTCGACAACATTGTGTATCAACATGTCTGTGCCAAATATCAGGGCTTCCTGAAGACAACATTGTGTATCAACATGTCTGTGCCAAATATCAGGGCTTCCTGAAGACAACATTGTGTATCAACATGTCTGTGCCAATATCAGGGCTTCCTGAAGACAACATTGTGTATCAACATGTCTGTGCCAAATATATCAGGGCTTCCTGAAGACAACGTTGTGTATCAACATGTCTGTGCCAAATATCAGGGCTTCCTGAAGACAACATTGTGTATTAACATGTCTGTGCCAAATATCTGGGCCTCCTGAAGACAACATTGTGTATCAACACGTCTGTACCAAATATTAGGGCTTCTTGTCGACAACATTGTGTATCAACATGTCTGTGCCAAATATCAGGGATTCCTGAAGACAACATTGTGTATTAACATGTCTGTGCCAAATATCTGGGCCTCCTGAAGACAACATTGTGTATCAACATGTCTGAACCAAATATTAGGGCTTCCTGTCAACAACATTGTGTATTAACATGTCTGTGCCAAATATCAAGGCTTCCTGAAGACAACGTTGTGTATTAACATGTCTGTGCCAAATATCAGGGCTTCCTGTAGACAGCATTATGTATTAACATGTCTGTGCCAAATATCAGGGCTTCCTGTAGACAACATTGTGTATCAACATGTCTCTTGTGTATTCACCCCATCCCCATCCCCACCCCTACCCACTCCGATCCCTGAAAGCCACAATGATTTTCTGCGTATGAATGGTTCAAAGCTGGTGCAGATCCTCCATGTTCCTGACTGGATTCAACGAACAGTCAAACTGTTCCCCCAATGAGCACTCAACCAGTCTTTTTTCCTTCTTTTTTTTTCTCACCTTAAAGTACAAGTGCACAGAAAGAGGGCAGTGCGCAAAGAGTTTCATCTGCATAGTCACATGTAAATCTCAGGTATCACAAGTGTGAATGGCTGTAGTTGCTGAAAACTCAGAACGAAATGAAGAAACATAGTAACTGCATTTATCGCAGCCACTGTTATAAATATAATGACTCATAAGCCACTGAAATGGGAAAAAAGGATACTCTATCTATTCCATCTTTGCTGCACTTGCAGTTTTATCTTAAGCTCAGGAAGAGACACATTTCCCATGAAGAAAGAAGTACCTAAACACATAGTCAACAAGTAGACAAATAGGTTAGTCCCCCCACCACTCATCTCTCCAGCACCAAAATCCTCCCTGCCTTCCCACCCTTCACATACGCAAACACACACATACTCACACGGTAAGCACAATCACATGTCGAATCAAAAGAAAAGTAATCTTAAGTCGGTAATAGTGGAAGATAAATCAACCAATATTTTTTTTCCTTTCCTTTTTTCCTCCTCTTGCAAAAAAAAAAAAGATGTATTTTCCAAATATTTGTAGAAAAAAATCAAATTATTCATAAACCTATATCAATAAACATATAATGGAAATGCAATCGAAGAGACATCATATTTATCACATTAAAAAATATGGGTACTTCCCGTGGTGAAAAGCAAATGCATAATGTCATTATATTAATCTCAGGTGACAATTTCTTCTATAGAATCTCCCCCCCCCTCCTCTAAATTTAGAGACAGTATCACTACACACACGGACACATACCCACACACACTGAACTTGTTGGTTTAACTGGTAGTTACTGTATAGAATTTACAAAACTTTAGGAGCATTTTTTTTTTCCCTTTTTAAAAATTTTTTTTGGTAACAAGGATTATTTTGAATGCATGTTTTATTAGACAGTGACAGATACATATGTGTGAGTTCATAGATTATTGTGAATAGCTAAATTTGTGTTTATATTTTACATTCAGGGTGAACCAACTGTAAGTATGGGAACCATTTTCTTTCAAACTCATTTTGCATTTATATGGGAAAAAAAAATCTTGCACATAGTATTTCTAGATCTAGAACTGTGTCCGGAATTGTGATCTCAACGGTACCAAACAAACACAGTTCAACATTGAAGGATAAATTGTTACAGTGAGTACATTTTTGTTGAACCACAGATAATGATGAATAGAATCTTTTTCATCATTATAAAAACTACATTTATCATTGTCAGCCATCCCTATACTTTTGAGCACAGTGTTACTAGAATTCTAAAACATATTCTTAGTTGGAAACTACTTTAATTTACTCGCTTTTATTTGTTTGTCAATTTTGTAGCAGTTTCCCATTCTATTATAATATCTATCTTTTTCTCCCGTTTGGCAAATCGTTTTATGTCAAAAAATGATGATCTTACCAAGAAGTGTAGTGTGGTACTTTTTTTTTTTTTACCCTTTTGTAACACTACATCAATACATTTTGAATGTTTTTGGGTGTGGATCACCACTGTCTTAATGTTTCTTTTTCTTAAATAACTTTTATTTGCTTGTAAGCAGCTTAAATACTGTTAAAAAAAAATTAATCCTCAATTTTGTCTTTTGACAAAATTCTTCATATGTTAGAAAGTTGCCATTTTCATGTAAAATATCTTTTACTAAAAATATGTTTTCATTCGTCCAACTTTTGAAATGAAATTCAGCTTTGCTGATTTGAGGAAATTTTCATTACAGAAAATGGGTTCTGAAGCCACTTCTGCGCTGTTTTCCAACTCCATGCAGTGCTTAAAGATATCAAATGTTGAAAAAACATTGTTCCAAAATTTATTGCTTTTACATGTTGTAATTTTCTTTGACCCAAAATAGTTCAAATCATTTTCTTCAAGACAAGTTGCTTCTACTATTTCTTCCATTTTGAGTTTCCAGTGTATACCTTTCTCATCCAAGTTAACTTTAATGCTTACATTAGACATTTAATGTCAGGAATTCCTTTTCCTCTTTGTATGCTAGGTACTGAATATTCCCTTTTGATTTTATCTGGTTTTAAGTCCCATACATCCTCAAACACATGGAATTTTGTTGTCAGGAGGATTCGACAACAAGATCCAAGGAGAAATCAATTTTGAGGGTTAATGATTTTAAGACTGCCACTCTGCCTAGAGGAGAGCATATTCTGCGGGACCAAATTTTGAACAGGATACATATTTCAGTGAGCTTATCTTCCATGTTAATTTCTGTTAAGTTTGACAGATCATTTGAGAACCAAATTCCTAACATTTTCAACTTTTAAGCATTCCATTCCATGTTCATGTGAGGTAGATATATCTCCTGCGAATTTTTTTTTTTAACTGCCTAGCCAGACATTAGATGTTTTATCAAAATTGAGCTTCAAGTCTGAAATGTTTTCAAATCCACTTAGCATTTTAAATAACTTTTCATATGAATTAAATCGCCTTCTAAAGTCACTATTGTATCATATGCAAACTGACTAATTTTGAATTCCGTTTCAGATATTTTGATACCTTTGATAGATTCATCTTCTCTTATTTTACATGCTAAGACTTCTGCATATAGGACAAACAAATAAGCCTGCATGCAGAAACCACGAACATCCATGAAAATGCAGAAAAGTAATGAGCTGTGGCAGAGAGACCAGACAGTTTGACAGACACACAGACAGGCAGACATAAAGACAAATGTGACCGCTTCCCACAAAATGATGGATAAGCAAGGTTGTAGTGGGGGTCAGTTCAGGGTAAAATGACCTTCCTGCTTCAGCCCTTAGCCACAAATTCTATACTGTTCACTACTTACGATTAAAATTGAGCTTCAAATCCTTTTTTTTTTTCACACCTTTCCTGCATATTTTGTGACAACACCACAACTTTGATTTCCTTTTCTTATGAACAGCTTTCACACTACCATTACTTTATGCAGCACCCTAACTTTTTCATTTTTTTTTTTTAACAAAACTGAAACCCTTTATATACCTTTACAGAGATATATCTCTCTTTTTTTTTTTTCTATTGATGACTCAACATATATCTCAAAAATGAAACTTACCTATCTTTTCGTGGAAGGTAGTCCAAAATTATCACCAGTTCTAATATATACATTACAT
>JADBJO010017713.1:5000-10000 GCA_016801955.1 Conus betulinus | reverse complement strand
AATAATTCACTAAACATTTAAACGAAAACAGGAGTACACTGAACGGGGTCACTTTAAAAGCAAAAATATATAAACAACAGTTATCTGCCAAGTGTGTATGAAACATAAATTTTCTGGCAATATCAGATCAAATATACTTTTACAACAACTAATACCATGGCCTGAAATTCTGTCTTACATGAGTATCTCAAAATGGTGCTTTAACAATGTATGATACAAATGCATGCACTGTGTCATTACAAAGCACTCTGAGGTGTTTGAAAAAAGGTGAAAAAAAGCCTGTTTTTATCAAGATCATCATAATCATTATGATTTCACAGTTGCTATTACTATCAGTACTATTTTTTTTTTTTTCAAAATCAGAAAATAAAAAAGGATTGCTCTGCTTACATCTTTTTTTTCATTCCTGAGCATATTTTATTCTTCTATACAGGTGTTGAACATAGCCTACACACACACACACACACGCACACACGCACACAGCTGGTCTCTCTGAGCACTCTGTTTGACTAGTTCTTCTGATGAGAGCAACTCAATGAGTCTGGTTAATTGCTCCATCTACCATTTATCATTCACAGTATACAAGCATGCATTCTTTTCGATTAAAGCTCAGGTGACACACACATATGCTCCACTTACATAATGACAAGACAGGAATTATTTTCATTGCAAACGAAAAGGTTCTTTCCTCTGATTTGAATGCATTATCTATCTGGCTAAACAACTGCCTCATTTTTTCCCATCTAGGTTTGTTTGTAACCTTGATGCTACACTTGATGAATTGGTGATTCTAGCGTCACATCTACACGTGTGTTACATGGAACTTGTTCCGCATTTGTTCTGGTCGGCATCTTCTTTTCAGAGGATGATACCAAGACCCTGATCTGGACTTTACTTCTTACACAGCTAGACTATTGTCATTCTCTTGACTAGGCAGCTGTCCGAAACATCTGATTCATCAGCTACAGGAAGTACAGAATACAACGCAGCCAGCGGATTTTTCAGATGTTACAAATCCAGTCAAGTTGCTCCTCTCCTTCAATCAGTCTTGCTGTTCAAAAATGAATGAATCATAAACTGTCTGCTCAGTTTCAAGTCTGTGACTGATCAAACTGTCGTTGATCTCCGACTTTCCCTTGATGTACATCCCTGTCCAGCCCTAATGGTTTCCTCTGCTGACACGCCTCTCCTTGAGTTCCCTCTTTCCATACCAAAATGTTCAGACAGCATTCTTTTCTCTTTTCAAGCCCCTTCTGCACGGGAATAAATGTGTGTTCTCTCTCTGTGCTTCTCATCCTTCAAGTCATCTCAAGGCTACATGTCTTACCAACTCTTAGCCTGATTCCTTTTTGCCCAGGTGATTGTGCATTTAGTGTCTGTACATCTGTGTACATACTTGAGTGCCCACACATCTGCACGTGTGTGTGTGTGTGTGTGTGTGTGTGTGTGTGTGTGTGTGTGTGTGTGTGTGAGTGTGCGCATGTATGTGTGTGAGTGTGTGTGTGTGTGTGTGTGTGGTGTGTGTGTGTGTGTGTGTGTGTGTGTGTGTGCGTACGTGCATAATATGCGTGCGTGTGCACATGTTCCTCTGTGTGTGTGTGTGTGTGTGTGTGTGTGTGTGTGTGTGTGTGTGTGTGTGTGTGTACAAGTGTGCATGTGTGGGCAACTGAGAACTTTGTAAATGCTCAGGGCTATTTATACATATAGCATCTATTCATTACTATTACCACACACACACACACACACACACACACACACACACACGCACACACGTGCACACACACGTGCGCACACACACACACACACACACAACCTTAGACTTCTGTCTTTTTTTCCAATCAGAGCTCATTGTGACTCCACAAGAAATGTACCACATTCCCTCTGACACACTCATCGTTTCAACACCTGCTTACAGTAACAGGTCAATATGAGGCTACCCACTGAAGGAAAAAGTGCACCACTGCACAGTTTCTATAGCAGAGTTCAGCAGTGCCTGTTCTCATCTGAGAAAAGCAGAACGCTGCCTCCTAAGTCCCCTTCACTGAGTGTTTCCATTGCAGAAAAACACAGTGACTGGCCATTTCTCTCTCCACCACCATAGCCTTCGATAACAGTGCTCCATAAATCTGCCAACATACAGAAACTTTGACAAACTTGATTATCACAGACATGAATGTGACCCAAAAAAATGTGAATCGGGCTACACACTGGAAAAAAGGGCTGGCATTTTTTTTTTTTTTTTGGTTTTGTTTTTGTTTATTTGATGTATGGGCCTTGCATGCATGCATTTATTTATGTGGGGACACTTGAGAAATTTTTTTTTTTAATCTAATAAACATACATAGTTTAAAACCTGGACAATTCAAAAAGAGTGAACAAGATGTTCTTGAAAAATCCTGCCTGGGAGAAGATCTCTCAGACAATGCCTGGTAAAGGTTAGAAACAGGTGGGAAGGAATGTGAACAAATGACTGGCACTGACCTTTCGTAACATCGCTGGTCGTCAAATGTTTGTCCTCAGCCCAAAATCTGATGTCCTTGACCTTTCACACTTGCTGATAACAACAGCATCAGTGTTGGTGCCTCCAACATCCACCCCCACAATCACACAGGAATTGATGCAGCCATTCCAAACGTTCCTGACAAAACATCACATTTCATACAGAATAACAGACATAAACGATTCATGACCACTTGATTCATGCATTCCTTCCCAGAACCTGCACCAGCATTGTGGAATAACCTATTCTTGTCCACCAAAAATTATGTGGGATTTTCATACAAAGTGGAAGGTCTGTGTATGTGCCCAATATTACTTCATACTGACATATTATTAGTACAACAATGTATGGTGCATGAAACATACTCTATTGTATAGCATAGCAGTTTAATGTTTTAACATCAAGCCATATCACCCTGTCCACTGTAAAGTACTAGTAGTGCTTTATCAAACTATGTTACACTGCCCACTGTACAGTAGTACAATAATCACAGCTTATGCACTGTTCATTATACGACAGTGGCAACATATCACTAAACAGTACTACATCACAACATACTACACTGTTCACTATAAAGTACTACAACATCACTAAATACTACACTGTTCACTATACAGTAATACGACACTACATTACATAGCACTGTTCACATCACAGTAATAAAACACCACAACATACTGCAGTTCAGTATATATTCATATGACATCACAGCATATAGCAATATTCATTACACAGGTGTACAACATCACACCATATTACACTGTTCACTATAAATAGTACAACATTATACCATATTATTCTACTCGCTATACAGTAGTACAACATCACACCATATTACAATGTTCATTACAAAAATAGTACAACATTATACCATATTACTCGACTAACTACACAGTAGTACAACATCTCACAACATTACACTGTTCACTATAAAACGGTACAACATTACACCATGTTACTCTCTCACTATACAGTAGTACAACATGGAAACATATTACACTGCCTCCTGTTGGGCAATACAACATCATACCTCATTACATAGCCGCTGTCCCTCAGTGCAATATCCTACCATTTCAAAGTGCCTGCAATGCTGTAGTACAAAATATACCATTTTAAAGAGCCGGTAATGCTGTAGTACAAAATATACCATTTTAAAGAGCCGTAAATGCTGTAGTACAAAATATACCATTTTAAAGAGCCGGTAATGCTGTAGTACAAAATATACCATTTAAAGAGCCGGTAATGCTGTAGTACAAAATACACCATTTTAAACTGCCTGCTATACTGTAGTACAAAATATACCATTTTAAACTGCCTGCTATACTGTAGTACAAAATATCATACCATTCTAAACTGCCTGCTATACTGTAGTACAATATATCATACCATTCTAAACTGCCTGCTTTACTGTAGTACAAAATATCATACCATTCTTAACTGCCTGCAATACTGTAATACAATATATCATACCATTCTAAACTGCCTGCTTTACTGTAGTACAAAATATCATACCATTCTAAACTGCCTGCTATACTGTAGTACAAAATATCATACCATTCTAAACTGCCTGCTTTACTGTAGTACAATATATCATACCATTCTAAACTGCCTGCTTTACTGTAGTACAAAATATCATACCATTCTAAACTGCCTGCTTTACTGTAGTACAAAATATCATACCATTCTAAACTGCCTGCTATACTGTAGTACAAAATATCATATACCATTTTAAACTGCCTGTTATACTGTAGTACAAAATGTCATACCATTTTAAATGGCCTGCTATACTGTAGTACAATATATCATACCATTCTAAACTGCCTGCTATACTGTAGTACAAAATATCATATACCATTTTAAACTGCCTGTTATACTGTAGTACAAAATGTCATACCATTTTAAACTGCCTGCTATACTGTAGTACAAAATATCATGTACCATTTTAAACTGCCTGTTATACTGTAGTACAAAATATACCATTTCAAAGTGCCTGCTATACTGTAGTACAAAATATCATACCATTTCAAAGTGCCTGCTATACTGTAGTACAAAATATCATACCATTTCAAAGTGCCTGCTATACTGTAGTACAAAATATCATGTACCATTTTAAACTGCCTGTTATAGTGTAGTAAAATATCGTACCATTTCAAAGTGCCTGCTATACTGTAGTAGAAAATATCATATCATTTTAAACTGCCTGTTATACTGTAGTACAATATATCATACCATTCTAAACTGCCTGCTATACTGTAGTACAAATTATCATATCATTTTAAACTGCCTGTTATACTGTAGTACAATATATCATACCATTCTAAACTGCCTGCTATACTGTAGTACAAAATGTCATACCATTTCAAACTGCCTGTTATACTGTAGTACAAAATATCATACCATTCTAAACTGCCTGCTATACTGTAGTACAAAATATCATACCATTTTAAACTGCCTGCTATACTGTAGTACACAATATCATACCATTTTAAACTGCTGCTAT
>JADBJO010017712.1:5000-36947 GCA_016801955.1 Conus betulinus | reverse complement strand
TGTAGCAATGGAAGAGACATATTCACTTAGAACCCTGCTGGACATATACCACACACACACACACAACACAATCACAACACACAACACACACACAAACACAAACCCAAACACACACACACATACGCACCACCACATGCATACACCACAACCATACCACACACATGCACACACACACAACACACACATCCTCAGATACATGCATGAGTGATATACCTATTTACTTACCTTCTCAGTTTCCTTCCTTCATTCCTGCCTTCATTTACTTGTGCTCTCATTCTTCCTCATTACTTTCCTTTTCTTGGTTCCTTACTCACTTAACTTACTTACTTTCCGTATTTATATGTCAAAAACACACACACAGAAACACACAACACACACACAACACACACCACACACACAACACACACACAAACCACACACACAACCACACACACCACACACCACAGATGCATGCGTGCATACGACATAGACACACACTTGCATCCACCACACCAGAGAAAGAGAGAAAGGGAGAGGAATAGAGGCTTTTGAAGTTTTATTGCCGTCAGATAAGCCAAGCCTCGACGACAAAAAAAAGGGGGGGGTGGGGGGGAGGTGGGGGTGGGGGGTGGTGAGGGGGACAGGGACACAATATGATTGACAGAAAACAGATTAACAAAAAATAACAGAAACGCAAAGGTTTGAAATATTGCTTACATTGTTACTGTGTTGCAGAAAGTGTATTAAACAGGCTAACAAGCACACTAGCATTGTTATCCAACTGGAAGATCCCCTTCACCCCCTCTTCTCCTGCCCTGCCACACCAAAACTTCAGTCCACACAGATGGTTGTCCTCCTGCCCTGCCACACCAACACTTCAGTCCACACAGACAGTTCTCTCCTGCCACACCAACACTTCAGTCCACACAGGACAGTTCTCTCTCCTGCCCTGCCACACCAACACTTCAGTCCACACAGACAGTTCTCTCTGCCCTGCCACACCAACAACTTCAGTCCACACAGACAGCCCCTCTCTCCTTCCTGCCTGTCTTTTATCATGAGGGATACACTGATGTTCTTCCTTTCTTTTTTTCATTTTTTTTTTTATCTCGTTCTTTTCTTTTTTTTTTTCTCTCTCTTTTGCTGTATTTTATGTGTTTTTATAATGTGATGATTATGAAAGACAACAATCATTCTTTTTATTTTGCAGGAAACAGGGTGAGAATGGAAGAAAGGTAAGTGATATGATTGATTTTCTATGTCTGTTTTATTTTCTTCTTTTAACCTGCCTACACATCCTATCCCTTCTCCAAAACAACCACCTCCCCCTATCCCCCCCCCCATCCACACCCCACTTTCAGACTTCCATTCCATCCCTTCCCCCCCCCACCTCCTTATTGGCATCTCCCTTCCTGACCCCCTCAAGCCTTACAAGTGCAATCTTTTGTGTGGTCTTCTCTTCTTGTGACTAGCTTCCTTTTTTCCCTCACATAGGTCCTTTATTTTTATAGCAGCTTGCAACATGTATGCCTGTGCTTTTTTTTTTTTTTCTGAGTATAGAAACTTTAAGAGACCCACATGTGCATGCATATGTATGTGTGTATGTATGCACATGTGTTGTGTGGTGTGTGTGTGTGTGTGTGGTGTGTGTGTTGTGTGTGTGTGTGTGTGTGTGTGTGTTGTGTGTTCTGGAGGTGGACAGACTGTACGCCTTCAGGACAAAAAATAATCATCCAAGCTGACAGTATACAGATGAAAGGTGACATTTAAAGAGGAGAAAGACCAAGACAGACAGAAAACAGAAATGTGCAGTGAACATTTTAATCGAAGCGGATGCGCCAGTGTGAAACAGATATGTAAAATGAGGCTGCATCATGGCAAAGAGAGCGGGCTCGAGTGATTAACACACTTTGGTGCAAAGAGAGAGAGAGAGAGAATGAACGAACGAATGAATGATTTATTGAAGATAGCTTACAAAGCCCATTCTCATGGTGAGAACGCACAGTGGGGACAGGGGCTATTCATGAAATAAATATCAAAGAATAAACATCCAATACATGACAGAAGATGAACATCATGATCAGAAAACCACATTACGGAAAGAGTTGGTTAACTGAACACTGATGTAACTGTCAACATGATCGCCAACAGGTTTATCCACAGTCATCAAAGATTTCCCTTGTTGACAGGTGTGCGGTTGGAAGTCATTTTCACGTCTCCCCTATCAGTACAGGAAGAAATGTCCACTTTGGATGTTTCTTCTCATGTCCAGTAAAAATGCCAGTAGTATCGCTTTTCGTCACGTTGCTTGCAGGATTACTCTGTGCATCATCATTCACTTGAGCAATGTCCCTCCAGATCATTTCTTCCTTGTAATTCATGATTATTTCCACTTGCTTTATCTTCGGTCCTGCATTGTGTGCTTGCCTTTTCAGTCAGAGGTGGTCTGTCCTCCTCTCAGAGAGATCACTGCACAACGACTCATTAACACAGCGTTGAGTAGCAAAACACTTGGTTTGACTGACACCAAGTCCAGCATAGAGGCTTCATGGAAAGCGACCACCAGAGACTGTTTGTCACACTTCCCTATGTCAGTTTCCTGCTGAATGTCATTGTGTTGTTTATCTGGTGCAGGCTGGTATAGTGCGGAGGGAGAGGGATGGGTATCACACAGTAAACCTGTCACCACAAGCTGCTTGCTGTTGTCATTATAGAACAGGCTTGGTGGCATCGGCAAAAATAAATTTGACAGAGAAGTGAGGTTGAAAGTTCACTTGCGTGTATCTGCTGTCTCTTTCTGTGGCTATCCGCTCTGTTTCTGTCTCTGTCCACTGTGACGGACATTTTCATCGGTAGACAGCCCGGTGGTTTCCATTTTGGAGTGGCAGGGGGGCTGGTCAGTAGTCGTTAACCGCAGAATGACAACCGTTTGTTTGTCTCTGCCCTCAATTCTAAATGAGGACAGCGTCATTTCCTGCAGAGCAGCATTAAGCGTAGTTTCTAAAACATGGGGAAGACCTTCTACGGGCATACTGAAAGAATTATAGGTGATAGTGGTTCATATTTATCAGAGCCACTCAAAAAACATCTTGCCCGGAGCCAGACAAGGGAAGCCACCAGAGAATGAGAGAGAGAGAGGAGAGAGACAGATACAGACAGATCAGTGTTATGAGGAGTGTGTGTTTTACCGCTAACTGAGTGTTTCACAACCACAAACAGTGACCTGAAGACACCTGCAAACCAGGAAATACTGTTACAGTTAGGAATCAAGAGACCCTGCTTTTGCTTCAAGGACCGGTGGAAGAAGCACACACATGCCTGTTTCTGTGTGTATGAGTGTATTGTGTGTGTGTGGAGTGTGAGTGATGTGTGTGTGGTGTGGTGGTTGTGTGTGTGTGTGTGTGTGTGTGTGTGTGTGTGTGTGTGTGTTGTGTGTGCGCGCGTGACAAAATGCTCATCAGAAAATGCATAAACTACATAACTGAGATAATGATGTTTCAGTTCATCAAGGCAAAGACAGGAGCAGAGCACAGAACGCACACACCCCGTGCCAGCTGCTTCCGCTGTGTCTGATGACTGATGAGCTTACGGAAGATGGATTTTGCTCCATAATGCTATGGGTATGTCATGGATTGCCAAATGTTACTACTGTCTGTCGGTTCTGTCTGCTCACACACACATCTCTCTCTCCCCACTCTCTCTCTCTCGCTCTCTCTCTCTCCTCCTCTCTTCTCTCTCTCTCTCTCTTACCATATTACGTTGGAGAAAACATACAACACAACATGTATGCAATGGAAGCATACATTCACTTAGAACCTGCTAACATATCCAAACAACACACACGCACATACACACCACACACACACACACACACACACACACATATCTGCACAACATGCAGACCTACTTACCTTCTTACTGTTCCTTCCTTCCCTCCCTCCCTTCTTCCTTATTTCTGACTTCCTTTCTCTGCTCCGACTCACTTTCTTACTTACTTCCTACTTGCACATCACACACGACACACACACCACACACACACACACAACCACTCACACACACTGCACACACACACACTGGTAACACGTACATGGACACAGGCACGGATGCACAGGCATGCATGCCTGCCACACATTACGGCATAGACACTCTCGCAGCGCATCACAGAAAAGAGAAAGAGAGGGAGAGAGAGAGGTCTTTTGAAGTTTTATGTCCACACAGACAGTTCTCTCCTGCCACACCAACACTTCAGTCCACACAGACAGTTCTCTCCTGCCTGCCACAACCAACACTTCAGTTCCACACAGACAGTTCTCTCCTGCCACACCAACACTTCAGTCCACACAGACAGTTCTCTCCTCCCTGCCACACCAACACTTCAGTCCACACAGACAGTTCTCTCCTGCCCTGCCACACCAACACTTCAGTCCACACAGACAGTTCTCTCCTGCCCTGCCACACCAACACTTCAGTCCACACAGACAGTTCTCTCCTGCCACCAACACTTCAGTCAGTTCCCACACAGACAGTTCACACCAACACTTCAGTCTCAAACAGGCAGTACCCATTTCTGTCTCACACCTGATGCATGTCAATGCAAACAGGAAACATGAATTCACGTGCACCTGTTCTATAGTAACCCTCCCCCCACCTCATCTCCCATCTCCTACTTCAACCACCCTCTCCCTCCTGTTTCTTTTTATTTGTTTCCTTCCCTCTCTCTTCCCATACACACCATAACCCATGTTCGCATGCACAGTCACAGCATGCAGGCAACCTGCATACATGCACACATGCAGACGCACATGACAGAGAGTTTGAAAACTGTTAATTTTTGTGGTGACCATCAGTTCTATTGATATTGACCATGGCCACCATTGCCTGATACTTTCAAGAAATCAAGTGAGACTTCTTGTCATCCATGTAACAAAGAGGGACCTTGGCCTGCACACTGAAAGTAAACAAAATAATGATTCATCTTTACCAACTGCAGATGACACTATCATGCACAATTCCATACTGGCAGGCATTTAATCAGCAAAGTGTCCATGTACCACATGCTTTTTTTATGCTGATGCATGAAGTTGTGTGATACTCCACATGCGTGACACATGTGAGCTTAAGAAATACATTGGGGAGTGCTGCGAACTACCTGCGTTCGTTGTAGCGACGTGGATGGCAAAGGAAGTACTAGGGCCATCCATGGGCATCATGCCACTATCAAAGGGAAGAACTGGGGAGGATGGCGTCAACCTGCACTGCAGTGAAGTCCACATTCTGTATAACAGTGTTGTCAGGGTCACGTCTTTTCATCTTTTTGCCATGCACCAAAGTCAGCCAGACAGAGGGAGGGAAGGTAGTGAGAGGAACAGAAGGTTTGAGAGGGCCAAGACTGGCATTCGTAAAATAAATAAAACCGTGAGCAGTGTGTGTGTGTGTGTGTGTGTGTGTGTGTGAGAGAGAGAGAGAGAAAGGAGAGAGAGGTGGAGCAGAGAGAGAGAGAGAGAGACAGACTGGAAAGAGGAAAGAGTGGAGAGAGTGGAGTTGGATGTTGCTTGGTATGTCGACTCGTTTTTGGTTAGAAAAGTAACAAAGAAATTGTTAGTATTTGTGCCTCTTAAATAAACAGTTGTTGCTGAAATTCTAGGACAGCTACACTGGATCAGCAGGAAAATGACAACACCTGAAACTGCCACAGTTAGAGCGAAAGAAACAGTCTGAGGCTTAAGTTAAAAAGACAGTTTGAAAAATGGACAATTGCCTATCAGTGCATGGTTTTATATAAACACCCAATTGAATTGTGAACAAAGTAATTTTTACATCCAAAGTACTGGACATTTGTAATGTGGAACATTTCTCAGAACTTCAGAATTTTAAATGGAAGTAGAAAGTGAAGAACTTGGAGCTGCAAATCATACTGGCAGGGTCTGCCTAATAAACGGAATGTGTGTGTGTGTGTGTGTGTGTGTGTGTGTGTGTGTGTGGTGTTTTCCTTTTAATCATTACTCTTTTAAATGATATATCAAAGAGTTATGCTTAAAAAGTAGTTAGCCCACACATCAACACTGATGTATGGGAATGGCTAGCAATGTTCAGTTTCTGCATTTTAGGTCTTTTCTTATGAGGATACACTGATATTTATCTTTCTTTTTTTTTTTTTTTCTCTGTTGCTGTGTGTATGTGTGTATATATAATGTATATGATTATGAAAGACAACAATCATTCTTTTATTTTGCAGGAAACAGGAGAATGGAAGAAAGGTAAATGATATGATTGATTTTCTATGTCTGTTTTTATTTTTCTACTTTTAACCTGCTACACATCCTATCCCTTCTCCAAACCACCACCCTCCCCTATCCCCGCCCCATCCACACCCACTTTCAGACTTCCATTCCATCCCTTCCCCCCACCCTCCTCTATTGCCATCTCCCTTGCTGACCCCTCAAGCCTTACAGGTGCAGTTTTCTGTCTAGTCTTCCCTTCTTGTGACTAGCCTCCTTTTTTCTCTCACCTATATCCTTATTCTTATAGCAGCTTGCAACAGGTATGTCTGTGGGCTTTTTTTGTTTGTTGTATGTTTTAAGAGAGCACATGTGCATACATATGTTTTGTGCATATGTGTGCGCACGTGTGAGAATATATGCATGTGTGTGTGTGTGTGTGTGTGTGTGTGTGTGTGTGTGTGTGTGTGTGTGTGTGTGTGTGTGTGTGCATTCTAGATGGAGAGACTACACACCTTCAAGATGAAAATAATCATCCAAGATGGCAGTGCATAGACGAAAGGTGACATCAAAAGAGGAAAAAGATCAAGACAGATAGAACACACAAATATACAGTGAAAAAAGTAATTGAAGTGGATGCGCCGGTGTAAAACAAATATTTAAAACGAGGCTGCATAAGCCTAGGGGGGTGGGGGGGGGGGGGGGGGGGGGGGGGCAGAGAGACAGGGACGGACACAAATACAGACAGACAGATCAGTGTATGAGGATTGTGTGTTTTTTTACCGCTGAGTGAGAGTTTCACAACCACAAACAGTGACCTGAAGGCACCTGCAAACCAGGAAATACTGTTACAGTTCAGAATCAAGAGACCCATGCTTTTGCTTCGAGGACTGTGGGAAGAAGCCCACATGCCTGCCTCTGTGTGTGTATAAGAGTGAGTGTGTGTGTGTGCGTGCGTGTGTGTTTGCAGGACAGATGCTCATCAGAAAATGCATAACTACATAACTGAGATGTTGATGTTTCAGTTCATCAAGGCAAAGACAGGGGCAGAGCACAGAACCACACACCCCGTGCCAGCTGCTTCCCCCCTGTGTCTGATGACTATGAGGTGATGGAAGATCGAATCGCCCCGTCATGTTATGAGTATGTTATGGATTGCCAAATGTTACTACTGTCTGTCTGTCTCATTCTCTCTCTCTCTCTCTCTCTCTCCTCTCTCTCCTCTCTCTCTCTCTCCTCTCTTCTCCTCTCTCTCTCTCTCTGTCTGTCTGTCTGTCTGTCCCCCCCCCCTCCCCTCTCTCTCTCTCTCTCTCTCTCTCTCTCCTCTCTCTCTCTCTCCTCTCTCTCTCTCTCTCTCTCTCTCGACTATATTACTTTGGAGAAGCATACACACAAATGTATGCAGTGGAAGCATGCATTCACTTAGAACCTGCTAACATATCCACACACACACACACACACACACACACACCACACACACACACACACACCACTTACACACGTACTACATGCAATATACTTACTTACCTTCTTACTATTTCGTTCCTTACTTCCTTCCTTTTTTCCTCACTTACTCCTCACTTATTTCTTCCTTACTTCCTTTCTCTGTTCCTTACTCACTTAATTACTTACTATCCCATTTACATATCCACACACACACACACACACACACACACCCACACATACACACACACATGTAACCCCATGTACACACTCGCAACACTTCACATAGAGAAGCACAGAGAGAAACAACAAAAACTTGACACCAGGCAAAGCCTTCCTTTCATTAGGTAGAGTGGCATTTGCTTGTGTATTTACGTTTGTTGTGTAATATATGGAGAGAGAAAGGCACTAAGGCGCTAAGAATCCTTTGCTCATCAGACATTCTTTGAATAAATCAACAGGCTTTGTGCCATTTGGTTTAATGTGTGCGCGTGCATATTGTGTGTGTGTGTGTGTGTGTGTGTTGTGTGTGTGGTATTTCTGCAGACCCTCAGCCTCCCTCTGTGTACTCACCTCTGAGGACCAGCGACATTGGAGTGCCCTCTGTGTACACTGCCATTTCACAGTACAGAAACACAACGCCTACCACCCCATCAGGGTATGGACAACGAGTGTCTGTCTGTCTGTCTTCATGTATGTCTGTCTGTCCGTCCATCCATCTCTCTCTCTCTCTCTCTCTCTCTCTCCTCTCTCTCTCTCTATCTCTCTCTCTTATATATAATATATATATATATATATATATATATATATGTGTGTGTGTGTGTGTGTGTTGTGTGTGTATACTGAACAGTTGAGAAGTGGAGAAAAAACAAGTGCAGGCTTACAATTCTTCTATCATTATGTTAAGGACCTGGCAAATGTTTAATGAAAGGAAAAAAAAAAGGGGGGGGGGGGGGGGGGGGGGGAGGAGAGAAAGTCAGGAAAATATATTTATAAATGTTAATCCCTTCACTAGCAGCATATGGGAACCATCGTCATCCTCCCAGAAGACGGATCATTTCATACTGCCTGCTTCTAGGCCTTTCATCTGCTGGATCGGACACATCTGGGAGACACGGCTGTTGGTGTCGGTGTTCCCTTGGCAACAGACGGATATACACCACAGTCTATAATTTGGTGGTGGTCTCACCACCAAGGACTAAAAAAAAAAAAAAAAGAATCCAACAGCACCCCAAAGCATCCAGTGAAGGGTAGAAAAGTTGGGGGGGGGGGAAAAAAAAGTGGAAGGAGTCACGGACGGCCTCCTCCCTTTCCCCTCTCTGAGTGGTTCAACCAGGGGAGAGGTGAAGTGAGCTGTCCGTGCGCTTCTTTCCTTCCCCTTCCTTCCCCCAACCTCTCCCCAGCGTGCCGTGTCGCGCGTCGCAGCACGAGAAGTGTATGAATCATGTGTATCTCCAATCATTTAGGATAGTGGTTTGCGACAACTGTGTTTACAGTTCTAGTGCTAACAGAGGGTGTGATCAGCCGATCGGCTGTTCATTTTTGAGTCGTTCGTTGGTCGGAGAGCACGATCCCTGCCACTGGAAACTGACAGCGAGCATTCCAGCTTTTTGAGGCCAACAAAGAACGAAGAGAGACTTATCTGTTGTTGGCCATTCTTTCTTTAGCACATGGACAACAGATAAGTCTCTCTTCGTTCTTTGTTTGTACTGTCCTAAATGTTCAATGTGATCTGTTTTTTTTTGCCTGAAGAAGAACCCAAGAGGTCGAAATGCATCATGTCTTGTCCTGTGCTTTGTTTGTCAATGTCCTTGGCGGTAACTAACCCCCTCTCTTTCAAAATAAATAACAAATTCATGTATGTACAAATATATAAGTTATAATAAAGAGTTCAATTCAAAATAGCCTATGACATTTGTCTTGATGTTCTTTGTATTTGAAGAATGGGAGAATGAGTTGACACAACTGACAACATGTATATGTTGGAATTATGTAATCGTGTTAGGAAAGTATTAGCAAAGAGGTCTTTAAAAAAATTTTCAGTTTTTAAACAAACATGCACACAAGAAAAAAGACAAATATGTAGCATAATAATTGTACAAAAACACACAGAAGAGTCAGACACAATAAGAGAACAACACACATGTCATGTCTCCCTCCCCCCCCCCCCCCCCCCCCCCCCCCCCCCCCCCCCCCCCCCCAAAAAAAAAAAGGAAAAAAAAAGAAAAAAGTCGCTGACACATACACACAAACATACATGAATTGTAAGCAGGATATATATGCATAAACTTACACACACACACACACACACACACACACACACACACATGTACAAATGTATAACCTCAAAAAGAAGGAAAATACCTAGGGGTGGCAGGGGCAAGAGGCTGAGAAAGAGAGAAAAAAAATTAAGATGGGTAATTACAACAAGAGAATGGACGGCTAGTTATGTTAGAAGATACTAGTGTCTACCATTTCTCAACTACATAGCATTATCTAGGTTGGGATATTCAAGTTGGGACATGTGTACATATATGAGTTGTTTAAAAGAAAAAAGAAAAGTCACAATAAAGCTAGGAAATGATAGAGGAATAGGGAAACCAGGTTTTGTCAAATTGATCTGAATCATAGTTCAGAAAGGCTAAGTATTTTTCCAATTTAAATCTGTAGCTTAAGATTGTAAGGAAAACATGAAGGTCTGGGTGCATATTTCGTAGTTTACATTTGTAAACATAAAACTTAGCAAACAGCAGAATAAAGTTAAGAACTTTGTCAGTTTCCACATTTTGTTTTCACTCCAAACAGAACTAACTTTCTCAAAAAACAGATTAGCGCCGTGCTGACATTTATCCATTAGCAGGTTTTGAAGATTTCTCCAAAACTGCTGCGCAATATTACGGTCGAAAAGCATGTGTGTAATAGTCTGTTGTTCATGATCACAAAAGTTACATGGTGATGAATCAACAATTTTGCATTGAAATAGGTATTTCTGGGTTGGCAGCAATCTATGTAGAAGTCAGCATTGGAACCATCTAAGCTGGATGTCAGTAGAAACTTTATAACTGTGAAAGAATATTTGTTTCCAGTTCAGATTTACAAAAAGATTATTCCATTTATTAATAGCAGCAAGAGAGGCATTCTTTTCGTTTAAAGTTTTTTGTACATATTTGTTGCCTCTTTTAATGCAAAACCAGGTTTTTTGGTCTTAGAGTTTATATTGGTTAGTTCTGATAATATTAAGTTTTTGGCAATAGTTGCGAATGACATTATTATTTTATGCCTTTATACAAGAGAAAGTTTGTTCTTATACCTTGATATTTAGTTAAAAATTCATGGAAGGTCATCCAATGCCCATTTTCGTTTAATCAAGTGTTAATGAAGAAAATGCCATAATTACACCATTCCTGTACAAAAATAACTTTTTTTTATCTCTTAAAATTTTTATATTGTAATGAATACACTCTGACATGAAATCATGTACTGTAGTTGGACAGCACTTTGAGCACAGTTTCTTGTAGTGTTTCATCACATCATTCCAGAATGGGTTATTGACATCTTGCATAATAACATTAGAAAAATCAGCACCAAAGTTTTTTTTTTTTTTTTTTTTTGTTTTTTTTTTTTAATTGTCCAGCTTAGGGAACATATTAATGGTAAACTTCCGCGAACCCGACTCATACATTAATCTTCTCAGCCAACTTATCTTCATAGAAGAAGTAAAATTTTTTTACATGTAACATTTTTAATCCACCTTCACAGTACTGCTTTTGAACCACAGATTTTTTTTTTTAGCATTCCATAAAAAAAAAACTATACATTTTTCTTTTTCTAAAGCAACAATGAAATCCTCGGGGGGTATGGTAGATTAACCATCGATAATAGAGCAATTTTAGAAGTTTTAATAACAGTTATTTTTCCAAAAGGAGTTATATTTCTTTTTTTTTTTTTCCAAAAAGCTAGGACTCTTTTTATTTAAAAAAAGTTTATCTTCAAAATTAATCTGTACAGTAATATTTGTGTTAGTGGAGAATTTGATACCAAGAAATTTGAAAGTACTTGGATCCCAAACAAAATTTTTGTCCCTCATAAATCTAATTCCACAATTCTTTCTACTCCCCAACCATACTACTTGTGACTTGTCAAAATTGATTTTTAAACCTGAAATTTGTAAAAGTTTAGTAAGGACAGATACCACCTCATTGAAAGATCTTTCTGAACCATCTAGACATAAACTAGTGTCATCAGCAAATTGTGACAGTAATGTTTCCTTGTTAACAACTTTTATTCCTTTAATATGCTCATTAAGCGAATCATTAATGACAACCTCAGCACAAATTAGGTGTAGATAAGGGGATGATGGGTCACCCCTGTCTCACCCCTCTCTCTCAGTTGGAAACCATGGGGAGTACTGGCTATTTACAGAAATACAGGTAGCGCTTCACGCGCCGACGAGGGAGCAGTCCACTGTTCAAAGGACTGTTTGTCACATGAACGGTTGTCCCAAAGGATTCTTTTGCCACATGAACAGTTGTCTTAAAGGACTGTTTGCCACATGAACAGTTTGTCTTAAAGGACTGTTTGTCACATGAACGGTTGTCTCAAAGGACTGTTTGCCACATGAACGGTTGTCTCAAAGGACTGTTTGCCACATGAACGGTTGTCTCTAAGGACTCTTTGCCACATGAATGGTTGTCTCAAAAATGACTCTTTGCCACATGAACGGTTGTCTCAATGGACTGTTTGCCACATGAACGGTTGTCTCAAAGGAATCTTTGTCACATGAACGGTTGTCTCAAATGACTCTTTGTCACATGAACGGTTGTCTCAATGGACTGTTTGCCACATGAACGGTTGTCTCAAAGGACTGTTTGCCACATGAGCAGTTGTCTCAAAGGACTGTTTGCCACATGAATGGTTGTCTCAAATGACTCTTTGTCACATGAACGGTTGTCTCAAATTACTCTTTGCCACATGAACGGTTGTCTCAAAGGACTCTTTGTCACATGGACGGTTGTCTCAAATGACTCTTTGTCACACAAACAAGTGACTCAATGGACTCCTTCCAGGGGGGTGGCTGACTCAGTGGACTCTGCAATGGGGATGGCTATGTCAATAAATTAAAAAGTTACTGCTTTAATATAACTGAAATGCTAGGACTGGCTAGAAACTGAGTCAAGAGTAGATTAAACATGAGCATGTACACACGGGCTATAGGTGACCAGTGTGTAATCCAACTAAGGAAGGAGAACGCTTGTTTTCAGCATGTTCTAGCATTTTTTAGCACTGATGTCATTTTTCATGACATGTTATTGCTGTTTGCTACGTGAATAAACTGCATATTGTCATATGTCTCTTTATAGGTAAAGGGAAAAGATTAAAAAGAGTACCTGGAGAGGGGATGGCCGACTTTTCGTGTCATAGAGACTTCAACAGGGAATGACTGTTTTCCCTTTACCTATTTGAATAAACAGCATCACTACTTCAATTTTTTTTTCATATGTCTCTTATTTGTGTCATCGTATGTATAATCTGGGAAAACTTATGCATGTATTATATTTATGTTATTATATAAATAAGATCAGTATGCCCATAGGTAGTGAGTTACTTTAAATTGACATCTAATTTCAGTAGGCATACACATTGTTTGTGATTTTCTGTCAATATCAAAGTAGACACAGAATCCCCGTGTCTGTTGGCATTTACATTAATATCTAAAATACACAGGGAATTCTCACCAGTGCCAATGCTTACGTATACGTGCATCCATCAGCCGAGTCCTGTCAAATCTATTCATGTATGTTTGTATCTAAGTAAACTTGGAATTATCACCCCATGCAAGTATGCTTGTATTCATATTAATTTGGAACCTCAAAACCAAGAATTCCTAGATTGCATTCAGGATGGTATTGAGGTCAACAGGCAATTATCAGTTTAATATTTATTCTAATATGTAACTAAAAATCCCCATATCTGGGTTATTCATAATGGCATAGACAGTATATATTTCAATCTTATTTATGCTGCTCTATAATAACCAAACAGTAGGTAAGTGGAAATTCTCAGATCAGTGTTAATAAAACAGATGCGTGAACAATTAGAAATTGGAAAAACATTCAAAAAAATCAAAACTGCATGTCTGTAGGTATCTGATAGACCAGGGACTGCTGCTAAAGTGTTCTTTATAATGGTATCTAGACAGGTTGGAGATTCACATTCTCTCTCTCTCTCTCTCTCTCTCTCTCTCTCTCTCTCTCTCTCTCTCTCTCTGTCTCTCTGTCAAATTTCCAGGTCCTATTTATGAGAACACAGGGGCCATGAACACACCTTTATACGGGAAACCTGTCGACCCCAGCTGATCATGAAGAATCAGCAGTTTGCGGGACAGACAGAGTGTGACCTGCCATCGCCATCAGCAACAGCAGGAACGGCAGGAGCAGGAGTACGGACAGCACCAGTACCAGCAACAGCGGCGGCAGCATTGACAGCAGCAACATGACTTCTGTTGCTGCCAAGGACGTGGATCCTTGGAGCCTATAGGAACATGTACAGCTCAAAAGCAATGTTGCAGACAAGTTGAAATGCTTAGAGCAAATTTTCATGTAGCAAGCAATAGGTGAATACGACTTCAAGAGTAAACAGATACAAAGCAGGGCTCTTTTTAATATAATAGACCTGTAGGCACTTGGCTTCAACAAGAATCTCCGCTAGCAAGAGTGAAATGCAATGAACACTGTGATGTTGATAAAGAACTTTGTCATCGTATGCATGTTTAAAAAAGCATCAAACGAACTAAATCAGACAGATAGACAGACAGACAGCTAGATAGATATATATAGCATGCCTTTTTCCCCCATACCATCTGCGACTGAAACAACCTGTCCACAGAAGTCGTCAGATCTCCTACCCTGGCCTCCTTTATTTTGAAGGTGACCAGGTCCTCCACGTAAATTTTTCTTTTTTTTTTCCCTCAAGCTGCTCAGTGACCCTCCAGCAAGTCAGTAATTGCTGAATACTCGGCAGGTGGACATTATTGGAAGAAGAGAAGAAGAAGAAAATTAGATAAGCAGACAGGCAGGGAGACAGACAGAGAGACTGACACATAAATAGATAGACAGATAGATAGATGCCTGTGAGTATGAAACCAAGAGAGAAAGAGAGAGAGAGATGTTTTTTCTCGTGGTGGTGGATGATGATGAGAAGAACCCCATTTTGGTCTGGTTGAGAATATGAGGACATTTTGAAAAATAAAGAAATAAAAAAAAAGGGCAAACGAAACCTCACTTATGGCGTTGCTATGCTGGCAGACTTGGAAGTACAAACTCACTGCCGGGAAGGAGAAGCCCATTTGAAATATTAAAACTCGTTTCCTGTACACGTTTCTCCCACGTGTGCAGCTATTCTGAATCGGAAAAGCCGACGGACCCATTATGAAATTACCAGAACAGCTCTTTTTTTTTTTTGTTCAGTTTCTTGATGCTTAAAGTCTGCTTCATATTTGCGAAGAGGGAGAGAATTTGTCTGTGAGGGCCTGAACTTAGGACAGAAATGTTGGAGGGACATGCTCCGCTATGATTCCCCATGCCGCATGAGTTGTTCCATCTCGGCCTGAACTTAGGACAGAAATGTTGGAGGGACATGCTCCGCTATGATTTTCCATGCCGCATGAGTTGTTCCATCTCGGCCTGACTTAGGACAGAAATGTCGGAGGGACATGCTCCGCTATGATTTCCCATGCCGCATGAATTGTTCCATCTCGGCCTGAACTTAGGATAGAAATGTTGGAGGGACATGCTCCGCTATGATTTCCCATGCCGCATGAATTGTTCCATCTCGGCCTGAACTTAGGATAGAAATGTTGGAGGGACATGCTCCGCTATGATTTCCCATGCCGCATGAACTTCAGTCTGGCTGCTGTACAAAGTGACTCCCCTTCCCTGAGTCTGCCGTGCCCCAGCATCAGCAGGCAGCAGTTTGACCAGCATGATCTTTCCCATGGGAAAATGCTGTTCAGACTTCAGTTAAGAACCAATCATTGTTATCTCCCCTTCCCATTCCCTAACACAGCGATCACTGCAAACAAAATTGTCGACTGCGGACCTCTCTCTCTCTCTCTCTCTCTCTCTCTCTCTCTCTCTCTGTATGTATATATATATATATATATATATATATATATATATATATAGAGAGAGAGAGATCTGTCCATTTTTCAAATGCTGGCACAGTCCAACAGAAGATACGACGAGCAGATAGTGGAGGATGGTGATGAACAATGATACAGATATATATGTATATATATTCTTTTTGTCTTTGTTGGAGGGGATTATCTTACACATGTTTTTGTTTTGCATTTGACCAGTTTCCTTTCATACACACAGAAACCATGTGTTTTCCTTTCATACACACACAAACCATGTGTTTTCCTTTCATACACACACAAACCATGTGTTTTCCTTTCATACACACAGAAACCATGTGTGCTGGCTTAACTCAGAGGGAAGGCAAGGAGTGGTGTTGGAGGGACTGGTTGTAGGGAGCTGTGTGTTGTACACAGCTGTTGATGAAGCTGCACTGTGCATGCCCTGACTGTCTGAAACGTATTCTCTTCTTCATCTCTCTTTCCTCCCGTCTCGTCCTCTTCTTTTGTTTCCCACCCTCAGTACACTTACACCATACCTCCTCTTCCCTCCCCCCCCCCCCCCCCCCCCCTCATCTTTTTCCCATGGCTATGAGTAAGGACACTTCGAAGCGTACTATACTGTCAGTCATTCACATCAAGGTAGGAATGGCGACTGTACAAACAGGCAAGCAGCGAAAGCACGCTGCGTAGAATCTCTTGTTCCACTTCCCATCGCTGAATAGAGAATAACATGATGAAGAGTGGGTGCAATGGGGCAAAGAAACTCTTTTTCATTTCATTGCTTCAAGTGGTTAGGCCGACAAAGATGGTAAAAAAACGCCTCTCATCAAAGAGAGAGAAAAGGATATGAAAAGGGCACAGCCCTTTGGGGAAACAAACCGATTGCTCATTCTCCTGATTTGGCAATGTTCTTTAGTGGTGTGGGAAAGGACCACAGGAAAGCTCTGGACTGAATGTGTGCACACTGGCTAAAAAGGATGACAGTCAGTATCCTTGTGTTCACATGCTCTATCAAGGCTAAACAGGATGACAGTCAGTGTGCTTGTGTTCACATGCTCTGTCATGGCTAAAAAGGACAGTCAGTGTCCTTGTGTTCACATGCTCTATCAAGGCTAAAAAAGGATGACAGTCGGTATCCTTGTGTTCACATGCTCTATCAAGGCTAAAAAGGATGACAGTCAGTGTCCTTGTGTTCACATGCTCTGTCAAGATTTACCATGTTGTTCTGCTTTTTGGTGCTGTGTTTGCCACATACCTGCATTTGATGGAATGTGATGCACGATATGAATTCTTGCCTTTGCTGTTGACTTTGCCACTGCTCCTTACGATCTCTCTGTTCCGCGTCTCTCTCTCTCTCTCTCTCTCTCTCTCTCTCTCTCTCTCTCTCTCTCTCTCTCTCTCTCTCTCTCTCTCTCTCTCTCTCATTGTCCTTTGTTTTGGAAACTGTTTGACACACAAATCTAGCCTTTTTTAACATATGGTGCAGAAGTTTGTAGCATTTATGTAAATGAGCAAATGGAAAGTGTGCGTAACTTGCTATCGAACGGTTCCTTAATGTGTACCTTTACATACCTCAAATAAAATGCATCAGGATGAAACTGGTCGATTTCCTTGATATGTTAGAACTGTTGTCAAATGTTTGAAGTATTGGTTGCGACTGTTGAAATTACCAATGTCAAATGAAAATAAACAAGCATATTGCATGCTACTAACTCAATTAGAATCAGGTCGACAGAACTGGGCATTTGAAATAAAGAGAGTTCTATCTGTAAATTGAAATTCCATTGTATGGATGACTCAGACAGTTGGTGATGAAGTCAGTTTTTTTTGCAGAGTTAAAAGATAGGCTGATTGCTCGCCATATGCACAACCGGCATAGTAACTTGGAAGAAGGTGACAAGTATGAGTTTTATCAATTCATTGGCATAGTAACTTGGAAGAAGGTGACAAGTATGAGTTTTATCATTCATTGGCATAGTAACTTGGAAGAAGGTGACCAATATGAGTTTTATCATTCATTGGCATAGTAACTAGGAAGAAGGTGACCAATATGATTTTTATCATTCATTGGCATAGTAACTTGGAAGAAGGTGACCAGTATGAGTTTCATCATTCATTGGCATAGTAACTTGGAAGAAGGTGACCAATATGAGTTTTATCATTCATTGGCATAGTAACTAGGAAGAAGGTGACCAATATGAGTTTTATCATTCATTGGCATAGTAACTTGGAAGAAGGTGACAAGTATGAGTTTTATCATTCATTTCAAGATCTTTTTCAAGCTGAGAACTATCTCACATCAGTTTCTTGTAAGCGTTTTACGGATAGGTTCACTCAGTTTCAGTCGAGAAGCCTGGGGTTTTAAAGCAAGACGAAAGATGGTTCATGCGCGCGCGGAAAGTGATTTGATGTGCCTGTTTAAAAAAAAAAAAATGAAGATGAAGAACACTTTGTTTTTAGATGCCCAGAGTATAATAAATTTAGAAATCGTTGTTCTGCCTCTAAGACCTTTTTCAGTCAAACTCAAAAGCTCTTTGGTATTTTATCCTTTGAAAATGTAGGCATTGTAAACTCATTTGCTAAGTTTGTGGCGGTAGCTTTTCGATTTTGAGACACAGAGATGTCCTGCATGAATTTGAGACACACACATGTCCTACATATGTATGTGTACATGTGCGCGCATGGGGTGCACGCACACGCACCTGCACACACTGGCGCACACACACACACACACACACACACACACACACACACACACACACACACACACACACACATATCTGTATATTGACCTTAGTTTAAAAGAAAAACAAATTTATTCATTACCTTTTTTGGATCTCTGATTCACTTTGTCTATAAGTCCACCATCATACTTTAACAAGTGTGTCAGCCTCTTTTGTGATCTCCACCCTGCTTTTCAGTGTATGCCCTCTCAGCAAGACAGATTTTTTTTTCTCATCGAGAACCCAGCTTGGTTTTGCTCAACTATTGAATGTTGTGAAATAGATATCACAGATGGAGAAAATAGTTCATGCTTGAATATGTGTTGAACTGTACACAATGGTGTCTGTGGTAAGGGAGAAATGTACATAGTATATTTTTTTTTATTCACAGTTGATTCTATGCAATGTAAGGAAGGTGTTTGAAATTATGTTTGATTGTCATGACATATTATGACCGCTGGTAATATGTTAAACCTGTTTGTGGCTTAATTTGACCAATATTGTGTGTGCTTCACTTCTGTCTAGGCCATATATGTGCGCGCACACAGGCATACACATACACAGAGGAACTGAAGAATGTACGCGCCCGCACTCTTACTGATGCAAGAGCACGATGCAGTTATAGGTGTAGGAGTGTGTGTGTGTGTTGTGTTTGGTATTTTCATTTCATTTATCATTTTACTTAACTACTGTCAATGATGCGAACATGTGAATCATCTTTAAAGGTATAAACCATAATTATGCTACATGCTTAGACTTGTTTGGATGTGCACAAGTATGCATAAACTCATGCATATACATACACTCGTGTGTGCAGTTAAGCAGACACACAGATGCACATGCATCAGGCACACACAGATACATGTGCCAGATGCTATATATACGCGCATAGGTAAACACTGACGCTCACGTGCGCACATGGGCACATGTACACGCACAGACACGGGCACATGAACGGACGCACACACACACTCATAAATAACGCGAAAGAAAAAGGGAGGGGGAAAAAAGTGCGCGCATGCGCCTGTACACCTTTTGTGATTATTTATGTCTTTGACAAAGTGTATTTTGAGAAACAGTTATGTTATTTATTGATGGGTTTTTCTCTCAAAAAATAAAACGTTTTGTATTTTGAAGGCGATAATGTTTTCTATTACACTGGTCAGATCAATTTGGAACTGATCAACAGTATTAATTGTGAGCTTGTCATAGACATTTGGATCTGTATTGAAGTAATACAACAATTTCTCTTTAGTGGGAACACATACAGGCCTCCTTCCACCTCCCTACCTCCCACCCCCCCCCCCACCCAACCACCCTTTTTTGTTACGTATACACACACATTGTAGCTGCACACATACCAATGATCGCCGCCTTTCCACGGACATCCGTAACAGCACGTAGATCTCTTCCCTGCGGGGCAGAGCGCTCTTGTTGTTCAGCATCTCACATCTTTCCCTTGGTCACTCCTCCAAGTTCCCTCTTGGCCATTTTTGTTGGCTTTCGGGCCAAAAGGGAGTGCCCCGGCAGGAGATGAGCACCGAAAAGATTACACTCACACTCATATGTCAGCACGCACACATATACACACACACACACACACATACACGCATACACAAGCTCGCGTACACGCACACACATACATAAGCACACACACGTATGCACACAGACATACGCACATGCATTAATGCACGTACATGCATGTAAGCACAGCAGCTACCCACGCACCCACTCATCACCCTCCACATGCACGCACACGTGTGCACAAACATGCCTGCGCGTGCACACACACACACAAACTGATGTCCAATTCTAAAAAGGAAGCATGGATAAAACAAGGCCCATTCAACCTTGCCTGTTTTATTCTTTATGACACTCTAGTGACGTTGTGTATGAATTTAAAACCGTGGACGTTCATGCCCTGTTCTTTCTTTCCTCCGTGTGGAGTTGCTCTTGAAAATGATGCTCACTTTCCCCTCGCTCCGTAGATCGTCAGAGAGAATCTGGTCTTTTTACCCAGTTTCATTTTTTTCTTCTACTTTTTCTTTTTCTTTTCTTGTCTTGTTTGTGCTAACTTGTCTTTTCCGTTCTGTACGAGGGTGAGATTATGAATGTGTAAAGGGTCGTCATCTTTTCTTTGGATATTTCACTTCATGTCAAAAGAATCTCATGTGTCTCTGTTGTGGCATTCCGCAATTGTTCAATGTTGTTTTCTACAGTACTGTGTACTATGTTCACAATCCGGTTCCACGATTGTATTTCTTTTAGAGTTATACATTCTACATAACTAATATGTAACCAATGTCAAACAATGGAGACTTTAACTATTGCTTCTCTAAATTGTCAGGGATTAAGTGATATGGAAAACAGAAGGGATGTCTTCCATTATCTGAAGCAGAAAAAAAAATTCATATATTGTTTGCAAGACACTTTTTTTTAGTAACAAATTAGAAAAATATGTAAACTCAGGATGGGGGTATCAATGTGTGTTTGCTTCTTATAAATCAGATTCAAGAGGAGTTGCTGTTCTCTCTTTTCAAATGACTTTGAATTTGAGGTAACTAAAGTTCATCCTGATAAAAATGGAAATTTCATACTGGTACTATTTACTGCTTTTGAGAAAAGATTTCATTTCGGTGAATGTTTACGTGTCTAACAAGGATGAACCAACATTTTATAATACACTCAAGGAAATCATAAAAAGTGACAAGAATAATAATATAATTGCAGTTCATGATTGGAATATTGCATTAAACCTAGCTATAGATTGTGATAACTATATACTTGATAACAATCCAAGAGCCAGAAAAAATGCTAGAAAATATGACAGAAGAACTAGGATTGACAGATTCTGGTGAGAAAGCAACCCAGAATGTTGGCATTACACTTGGTGAAAGCCAACCCCACTGAAGCAAAGCAGACTGGACTTTTTCTCTTACTATCATATTATTTATACTGGCATTTTGATAGTGCTGATATTGTCCCAGAATACTGTTCTGACCACTCAATAGTTACACTGCATCTGAAATTTTCAGTAAAAATGAAAAGAATCATACTTTTGGAAATACAACTCTTCCTTGCTGAAGGACAAAGAATATGTGGATGAAATTAATAAGGAAATCATGAATATGACAATAGAGTACTACAGCAGATGTCTTCAGTTGTGAAACAATAAATGAAATAGATACAGCTAAAGTTCAACTAAAAATCCCAAACACACTTTTTTTTATGTCTTACTTATGAAAAGGCAAACTATTTGATATGCCTCAATGAAAAAGAGGGAAAATACAGAACCTGAAAATAAACAAATGAAAGAAATTCAAACCTGGAAAAGACGGATCATAAAACAACATGAATGAAAATGTTACTCGATATAAATCAAGAGCTCAGAGCAGTTAGAGACACAAAGCTGGAACGTGTACAATTATAGTCAAAAGCCAGTTCCTGATGATGAAACAATTTCAAAATGTTTCTGTAGGCTTGAGAAAAGAAATTACATTAGCAAACAAATGACGAAACTCGTTAATGAGGATAATGAGATAATGGATGATCCAACAAAATGTTAAAATGAAGTGAAGACATTTTTGAAAACCTGTATAAGAGAAGGAACGTAGAAACTGTGCAGTAGAAAGTTTAGCCAATAAAATTACAGAACTATCATAAGAACAAAAAGCGATGTTAGATGATGTAATAACTATTGAAGAAGCAAGTCAAGCTTTAAAGTATATGAAAAATGGCAAAAGTCCAGGCACTGATGGATTCAATGTAGAATTCTTTAAATTCTTATGGAAAGAGCTAGGTCCATTTGTTGTCAGGTCACTTAACGAAGCATTTAAACATGGGGAACTCTCATCAACACAGAAAGAACGCCTAATTGTTTGTATCCCCAAAGGCGACAAACCTAAGGAATTTATTAAAAACTGGCGACCGATATCTCTTCTCAATGTGATATACAAAATAGGATCTTTATGTATTTCCAACAGAATTAAGAACGTTTTACCAACACTTATAAACGAACATCAGACTGGAATTATAACTAACACATACATAGGAGACAATTTTAGATTTATGTATGGTAAACTATCTAAAAATAAAAAATCTTCTAGCATACTACTCAGTATTGATTTTGAAAAAGCCTTCAATTTCTTGGATTGGAGTTTCATGTATATGGATTTAGAGATGGTGTTTTCCGCTGGGTTAAAAACTGTTTACACAGACATCAAATCAACTGTAATTGTAAATGGTCAGATTGCTCAATGGTTCAAAATTGAAAGAGGCTACAGGCAGGGAGACCCTATTTCTCCATATTTGTTCATGTTCATGCTTTGTGCAGAAATTTTAGCTATCATGATCAGAGAAGATGAATCTATGAAAGGAATCAAGATAAATAGTATTGAACGCAAAATTTTGCCGATGATACACAATTAGTTATTGAGGGTGACGAAGAATCGTTTAATTTGTTCCATATTCATCCTTGACAGATTCAGCAAGGTGTCTGGTTTGTTTATGAACTAGGACAAAAGACCGGCAATTTGGCTTGGATATAAGACAAGATAAAAAAGGATATACTGCCCCCGTATGAAAATGATATGGAATCCCCCTAAGTTCAAAATCTTGGGAATTTGGTTTACTCAGGGTTTAAACAATTGTGAAACCATAAACCATGATGAAAAATTTGCAGAAGTGAAAGTGTTATTCAATATCTCTACACAACGAATCATTACTCCAGTTGGGAGAGTAGCCTTCTTAAAATCTCTAATTCTATCGAAACTTATACATCTCTGGAGCTTGTTGCCAGATCCACCTGACAACTTCATACAAAAAAACTCCAAAAATATGCTTCAGTTTGTTTGGAATGGACAATGTGACAACATTAGTAGAAAAATGATAAGAAAAAGAGTGCAACAAGGTTGTCTGAACATACCTGCTATTAGAAAGTATATATATATGCCCTTAAACTTTCATGGCTCAGAAAATATAAAACGATGAATCATAAATGGATAAATATTGCACTTGAAATGTATCCTTTTCTTAGAAACTTGGAATGTTATGGATCAAGATACGCTTTAAATCATACTTTTCGAGCATATAAAACTTTTTGCCTCAGTGTTATGCCAAAACATCTTTGTAAGCTACTCGATGAACTGATCTTTTATATGAAAATGTAACAGTAGGAAATGCTCTTATTAGGCAAAATAGGATAATAGAGAAAGGGATATACTCCATCAGGCATCTTCTGAAAGATAATGATTTTTTCAAGCATGAAGAATTTATAGCCACAACACATTTACCAGTAAATTTTATTACGTACAATGGCTGGATTTCTTCAATAAAAACATATATTAAAAAATGTGGAATTCAGATAAATGTTGATACCTATTTCACTCAAGGTAAGCCTAACGCATTATAAAATCATAACTAATACAAATAAAGGTGCAAAAGGATATTGTGAGTACTACACACTTGACAATAATAAACCTAAGTGCTGTTCAGAGTGGTCAGCGAAAATGAATTCTAACATTTCCTGAAGAAAGTGTTTTTTTTTTTTTTTTTTTTTTGTTTTTTTTTGTTTTTTTTTTTTAAATCAGAGATGTGAAACTTAAGTGGCTATAAACAAGAATTACCCATCGAATTATTGCGACTAATATTGTTTGAATGCAATGGGTGTAAGTGATACAGTTCACTGTTCATTTTGTAATGAAGAACGAGATGCCATTCAACATTTTTTTTTATGGGGCTGCAAATATATACAGGTTTTCTGGAAATCTGTTGAACGTTTATTGCAAGAAAAATGTGAAACACACCCATAATATAGGGATTTTATGTATGCTGGCAATTTTTGGTTTGGATGAAAACTTCAAAATAGATTCTGTCTTAGAGTCCATAATAGTGTTTGCAAAGATGTATATGCATATATCGATGTAAAATAGAAAAACATGTTCTGATTTATTTTCTCTCCTACGACAACTTGGTATTAGATACAAGATTGAGGGACATGTCGCTGAAATTAACTATAACTTAGCAGCAGCATTGAATCATAATTGGTATCCATACAGATCAATTGTCCATCCACAAACGGACTATAGTTTACAGTTTTTTGTTCTCTCCCAAACTTACAGATTATGGCCTTGTGATCTTAAATTCCGTTGACTGAATAATGCCTCACAGTGAAGATTATTTAGATATGATGGAAAGACTAAGGAGAAGAAAGTAAGTTGTCATGGTTTTTGTTGTCGTTTCTTGTTTTGTTTTTTTTTTTTTTTGTTTTGTTTTTCTGTCACCCCTCCAAAGTTAAATAGTATAACAGTTCAAAAAAGAAGGAAAAAGAAAACGAAGAAAAAATAGGCATCCTTTTACACATGTCAGGAAAAAAATCAACTTAGTTCAAAGCTGTATTTTACTTAATATGTTGTTTTTTTTCCTTTGATGCTTATTTCAGATGTTTGTTTCTTTGTTTTTATCTTTCTGTTTTGTTTTGTTTAACAAATGTTTATGAGCTATACTTACAGAAATGCTGCTGATGTATGGATTTTGCTCACTGCCCTCTTTCTGCGCACCTGTAAGCTCCAATTGTTTAAATAAATTTATCAAAAAAAAAAAAAAAAAAAATTATGATGTTAATATTTTTTGATGAATGGTCTTTTTCTTCCTTTTCTAGTTATTAGTATTGTTCAACTGCTTTCTGAGTGTACGCTTTTGACTTGCATTTCTATTGTTGGCAGAGTTTGGCAACACTAAGTGGAAATTACGCATGCCTCCCTTTGCATAAGGGTTTGTTTAACTATTGTCAACAAAGCTTTGTCATTGTCTCACACACACACACACACACACACACACACACACACACACACACACACACACACACACACACACACACACACACACACACACACACACACACACACACACACACACACACACACATCACGCGCTTACACTAGCACACACGCATTTAAGCTCGCAGACACGCATGTGCACACACACATTCACACTTACACATACGCGTGCAAGCAAGCACACACACACACATTCACGCACATATACACGTACGCGCGCACACACACACACACACACACACACTGGAGAGAGAGTTATCCATGCTATGTTAAGAATTTCTGGTACTTTGAATGCCCATGAAATCTGTGATTTTATGTCCACAAAATTGTGTGTCGGAATATCAATGAAACTTCAACCTTTCAATTCCGTAAAGGTGTCCCAACTTTGTACGGAACCAACACAACTGATCAGTACATATGTTTGTTCAGAAATTCTGTTGTCATATCTAATATGAGAACTCGCCACCAGATATCATAACCCAAATGACTGCAATCAAATGCAAAACACAATTAGATTTCATCAAATTTTTATATAAAAGAGCAAGCCTTCCTTTCCCTTCTGTGATATATGGCATGCATGCAAAAATACACATGAAATGCGCATGAGGCTTACAGGTGTTAGGTGTTTCGTGCGGCACAGGCTGGAATGTTTGTACACAAAGTATCAAACAAACAGAAAGCAGGCAGAGATTGCAATGTCTGTACATAAAGTAGCGAACAAAGAGAAATAGGAAGAGACGGGAATGTTTATACATAAGGTAGCAGACAAAAAGAGAGTATAGCATAGATTGAAATCTGTGTACATAAATAAACAAACAAACAGAAAGTAGGGCAGAGATTGCAATGTCTGTACATAAAGCAGCAAAGAAACAGAAAGTATAGCAGAGACAGGAAAGTTTTACACAAAGTAGCAAACAAAGAAAAAGCTATGGCAGAGAAATGAAATGTTTGTATATGAAGAAGCAAACAAAGAGAAAGTATGGCACAGATTGACATATTTGTGCATAAAGTAGCAAACAATTAGAAAGCACGGAAGACACTGGCATGTTTGTACATAAAGTAGCAAACAAATGGAAAGTATGGAAGTGATCAGAATGTTTCTACATAATAAATCCAACAAGTAGTACGCCAGAAATGGTATGCTATTATATAAAATAGTTTGCAAAATATAAAGTATGGCACAGATTAAAATGTTTGTACATAAAGTAGCAAACAAATAGAAAGTATGGAAGTGATCAGAATGTATCTAACAAGTAGTACGCCAGAAATTGGTATGCTATTATATAAAATAGCGTATAAATATAAAGTGTGGCACAGATTGAAATGTTTGTACATAAAGTAGCAAACAAATGGAAAGTATTGCAAGAATGATCTTTTTGTACATAAAGTAGCAAACAAATGGAAAGTATGGCAAAGATTGATATGTTTGTACATAAAGTAGCAGACAATTAGAAAGTAGGGCAGAGATTGTATGTTTGTACATAAAGCAGCAAACAAATAGAAAGTAGGGCAGACCTTGGATTTTTTTTTCACAATTTATTTGCTTTATTGTTGTTCAACATGCAAAAAGAAAAAACACCCAAAAAGCTGAAAACAAACAAACAAAAAAAAAACTAGCAGTTAGGTATAAAGCAAGCTGCAATAACAACAGCCAAACCCACACACACACACACACATGAACAGAAAGAAATCCAAAAACATCGATTTCGTTGAAACGAAAGTAAGTGCGAAATGAGGGCAATAGAACAGTAGACAATAAACAATTTTTTTCAAAAAAAAGTATGGTAACTCTTGCTACCACAAGAAAAGATAACTCTAAGGGAATGCTGCTTACGACACCGAATTGCCTAGCAGGCATAGCAGCACACAGAGCACACACAACACGCACAGAAACATCGCCAGAAAAGGATGTTCCAAGCTTACCTATATACCTGTAACACCAAACCCATGTACACAGTAACGAGAACTGTAGAAACGAACAAATATAAATTCACTATATATTCAAAACTGGTAAGCCTTTTTTTTAACACGTGAACATGGTCAGACACGTACAAGGACGAACAGAAACAAATACAAATGACCTCGGTTTAATTGAAACAAAAGTAAATATGAAATGAGACGGGGACCAGTAGGCAATAAACTATGAACTGGCAGTTAAAATCCTGCTCCTACAAGAAAAAATAACTACATACGAATGCTGCTTACGACACTGAATCGCCTAGCAGACATGACAGGATATACTATACATAAAACAAGTAAGCAAACATCTCTCTCTCTAAAAAAAAAAAAAAAAAAAAAAAAAAAAAAAAAAAGGATGTTCCAAGCTGCCAAACACATCTACAGGAACTGGAGAAATGAACAACAAATATAAATCAACGTATATCTAAGACTGGCACAGCCTTTTTCTTTCAACTTGAATATAGTCAGATAAGTACAAGGACAAACAAATACAAATATCCTTGATTTAAATTAAACGAAAGTAAATATGAAATGTGGCAGCGAACACTAAAAACAGGCAGGGTAAATCTTGCTCCCACAAGAAAACTCGAAAGAAATGCTGATTACTACAGTGAATCGCCTGGCCGAAATGGAAGCATAGAGCACACACAAAAAAAAACAAGGAAACATCGCCAAAAAGGATGTTCAAAGCTTGTCCATATACCCTGTACCAAACACATTAACACAGCAACAAGAACTGGAAAAAAAAATGAAACAAAAATACAAATTCACTGATATTCAAGACTGAAACAGCCTTTTTGACAACTAGAATATATTCAGAGAAGTAAAAGGACGAAAAAAAAAAAAAAAAAAAAAAAAAAAAAAAACCAAATAACCTCGATTTAAGTGAAACGAAAGTAAATATGAAATAAGGGAGGGAACAGTAAACAATAAACAAGAAACAAGTAGGGTAACTCTTTCTCCAACAAGAAAACATGACTCAAAAGGAATGCTGTTTCCGACACCGAATCGCCTAACAGACATGACAGCATAGAGGACACACAACAAACAAGAAAAAACATACTCAAAAAGGATGTTCCAAACTTTCCCATATGCCCTGTACCAAACAGATCTACACATCAACAAGAACTGGAAAAAAAAATGAACAAATATATATTTTCTTATATTCAAAACTGGCACAGCCTTTAAAAAAAAACTTGAACATAGTCAGACAAGTAGAAAGACGAACATAAACAAAAAAATACAAATAGGTAACATCAATTTAATTGAAACGAAAATATATATTAAATGAGACAGGGAACAGTAAGCAAGACACAAGTAGGGTAACTCTTGCCACTACAGGAAATCATAACTTCAACAGAATGCTGCTTTCGACATCGAATCACCTCGCAGACATGACAGCACAGAGCACGCACGACAAACAAGGAAACATCCTTAAAAAAAGATGTTCCATATGCCCTGTGCCGAACACATCTACACAGCAACAAGAATTGTACAAATGAACAAATTAGCTTATATTCAGGTCTGGCACAGTTTGTTTCTATCAAACTTGATTACAGTCAGACACATACAAGGGCGAACACCAAAAAAAAAAAATAAAATAAAAAAATAAACCCCGATTAAATTAAAACGAAAGTAAGTATAGAATAAGGAAAGAGAACAGCAAACAATAAACAATAACCAAGTATGGTAAGTCTTGCTCCCACAAGAAACGTAACTCCAAAGGAATGCTATTACGACACCGAGTCGCCAAGCAGACATAACAGCACAGAGCACACAAAAGAAACAAGGAAACATCCCTCAAAAAGGATGTTCCAAGCTTGCCCATATGCCTTGTACCAAACACATCTATACAGCAGGAAGTACTGATTAACTAAACAAATGTGAATTAACTTACATTCAAGACTGGTACAGCCTATTTAAAACTTGAATACAGTTAGACAAGTACAAGAACCAACAGAAACAGATACACATAACCTCGATTTAATTGAAACGAAAGTAAATATGAAATCAGACAACGAACACTTAACAGTAAACAGGTAGGGTAGATCTTGCTTCCACGGGAAAAAACGTAACTCCAAAGGAATGCTGATTACGACACGGAATCGCCTAGCAGACATGGGAGCACAGAACACACATACGAAACAAGGAAACATTGCCAAAAATGATGTTCCAAACTTGCCCGTATACCCTGTACCAAACACATCTACACAGCAACAAGAACGGGAGAAAAATGGAAAGAAAGATATAGCTTAATTTATAATCAAGAGTTGAACAGCCTTTTTTTAAAAAAATAAACTTGAATATAGTGAAACAAGTAAAAGGACGAACGAACAGAAAAAAAAATAAATAACCTCGATTTAATTGAAACGACAGTAAATATGACCTGAGGTGGGGATCAGTAAACCAATAAATAATAAACACGTAGGGTAGCTCTTGCTCCCACAAGAAAACACAACTCTAAAGGAATGCTGATTACGACACCGAATTGCCTAACACACATGACAGCACAGAACACACACAACAAACAAGGAAACAGTCCAGAGGATGTTCCAAGCTTGACCATATACCCTGTAACAAAGCCATCTACAAGCAACGGTAAGTGGAAAAAAAAAATGAACAAATATAAATTAACTTGCATTTAAGACTGGCAAAACACTGCTTTTTTTAATTGTAAATAGTCAGACAGTACAAGGACGAACAGAAAGAAAAAAAAAATGATTTAATTGAAACGACAGTAAATATGAAATAAGGCACAGAACAGTCAACAATGAACAATACACAAGGAGGGTAACTCTTGCTCCCACAAGGGAAGCATAACTCCAAAGGAATGCTGCTTACGACACCGAATCACCTAGAGATATGACTATATGACATCACAGAGCACATATAACAATCAAGGAAACATCCGTGAGAAAAGATGGTCCAAGCTTACCTTTATACCCTGTACCAAGCACATCTACACAGCAACAAGAACACTAGAAATGAGCAAATATCAATTAGCTTATATTCAAGAGTGGCTTAGCCTTTTTTTAAATATAAATTTGAATACAGTCAGACAAGTACAAGGTTGAAGAAAAACAAATACAAATAACCTCGATTTTATTTAAACGATAGTAAATATCAAACAAGGCAGGGAACAGCAAACAATAAAGAGTAAACAAGTCGGGTAACTCTTGCTCCCAAAAGAAAAATATAACTCCAAAAGAATGCTGCTTATGACACCAAATCGGCCGCAGATATGACATCAGAGAACACACACGACAAACAAGGAAACATCGCTAAAAAAAAAAAAAAAAAAAAAAAGGATGTTCCAAGCTTGCCCATATACCCTGTACCAAACACATCTACACAGCGAGAAGAACTGGAGAAATAAAGAAAGATAAATTAAGTTACGTTTGAGGCTGGTACAGCCTTTTTTCAAAACATTAATACAGTCAGACAAGACAAGGACGGACAGGGAAAACTACAAGTAGATTTAATTGAAACGAAAGTAAATACGGAAAGAGACAGCGAATAATAATAAACAGGTAGGGTAACTCTTGCTCCCACAAGAAAACATAACTCCAAAGGAATGCTGCTTCCGACACCGAATCACCTAGCAGACATGACAGCACAGAGCACACACAACAAACATGGAGAACTCTCGGAATACCTACTGAAAGAAAGACAAAATAATAATTAATCTATCAACTCCATCATGCATCTAGCAACAAGAGAGATCTGACTTCCAAATCGGTCTGTTTCATGGTAATCCGAAACGTAACAGATAAATCTGACAAAATATAGGTTGGGTTTTGCATCCCTCTGCATCTTGTAAAAGACATCTGAACATAAACATACAACAAAACAGTAGGAAAAAAGGCACAGATCACCAACCAATGTTTTGATATAATCTTGTAAAGTTAAGGTACGTTCAGAATTAAGATTAGGGTCTGGGCTTCAAAAAGTCATCAACTAAGTGAGAAGAAAGATATGTTGATCGTTCAAGGTGAATGGGATGCCAATGATGTATAGAGATTCCCATGATAACTTTGGGAATTTCTTATCGCCTGAGACCATCAATGATCAAGGATTACATCTGCTAGAATTTGCAAACGACGTCTCGATTCTTGCTAAAATTCTTCATTAGCACAAAGCATCTCAACGACGGACAAGACATCCTGCAGAGGTCAGTCTCACGTCCAGATAGGCTACATTCCTGTGAAGAACCAGAATAGGTCTGGCATTAGTAAGGCTAAAATGAGGACATTGGCAGGATCTGACATCTGTAGAGATTACGACCTTGTCATGGTTGAAAATCACGGGAGTGAAAAATAGCCTTCTCAAATTCACTCTTGCCAAACTGAAGGTTTCTGACTTCACTGAAAAATCGAGCGGCTGCAGAAAGAAAAATTCCCCCATGACTATTGCTTGAAAAAGATCCCTAGGCCCTCCAAACCCATTCTGCCAAGTAATGACTGAAACAGCAGCAGAGGTCCTGGGAATAAGTCGATGGAAATCCATGCATGGGTAACAGGCAATATCTTGAAGAGTCGTTACAACTGCAAAAGAAGAATGAGGCAAGGTGTAGCATAGCACTGTGAATGAGGAGACTGGTTAAAAAACAAATAACGAGTGACAAGGAAAGCTGAATGAAAACAACAGTACAA
>JADBJO010017711.1:20000-36949 GCA_016801955.1 Conus betulinus | reverse complement strand
TCTCCCACCCCCTCCTGCCATTGCTATCCCCTGCAGACCCGTGTGCTTCATCTGTGCCAGTTCTATGCCCTTCCCATGTTATAAGGACGGCATTTGCCACGCCAGTCCTGCGCCTGTTACGGTCTTGGGATGATGGATGAAGATGGATGAAAAACAGAAGAGTGTTTTTCCCCCCTTCTACTGCTGCCCATGGTGTTGCCAGCTGATAGTTCGACTGATGCCACTTCTAATGCTAAAAGCCATTGATGCATTTATTACTTGTAATGGTTTCAGAGAGAGAGAGAGAGAGAGAGAGAGAGAGAGAGAGAGAGAGCAAAACAATCTTGTTCCCCAGTTCACTACCCGCTCCAGGGGCCATAAATAAAGAATCCCCCATTGACAATCGGACATCATTAACCAAATTTTGCTATCACATTCTATCATCTTCTTCTTTTCCAACCTGCTTTTGCTCGTCACCATCTCTCTGTCTGTCTGTCCCTCTTTCTCTTTCCAGACTAGTCTTCTTTGCAGTACAGCTAATCCCCCCTGCCATGTCATAAAACAGTGACTTCCCTATCCTACCCCTCTTCAGTCCTGCCCCTCTCTCCCCACATTCCTCCTGTTCACCACCCTCCCTCTGACACATAATTCCGGGCATTGATCAGCGCATATCGTCCAGCTTGTTCTCTTCGTCGTCTTAACGAATGCCATATTAATGGCTTGTTTGTGTGTTTGTGCCCATATCAAGGAGAATGAAAACATCCCTCCCCTGCCTCCTGCCTCCCCCCAGATCCGTAAACACGATCGTCCATAGCAGCAGCATTCGGAGAATCAACAATAGCTGCCAGCCGGAACTAACATTTGTCATGTCAGGTAAACGCCGTCTGGATTATTTCAGCTCCTTAGTTCTCGCGCAGCTTAGTCAGAGATGCCGAGATGTGTGGTGTGGGTAGTGAGAAGAAGGAGGGGAGGGTGGAAACTCTGAGAGCAGAGAGAGCTGATTCTTTGACTGATGGAAGAGATGACAAGGGAGCTCGATTGAAGCGTGGGCCAGAATGAATTGCTCAGGGCTGAAATTAGGAACAGGGATGACAGATGTTTGAGAAGCAGATGAGGGAAATGGCAGTATCTTCGGGAGATGTACACATACATGAGGATCATTAAGTATCTTTTGTCACGCGCCCTTACAGAACACACTTATACTATGTCCCTCTTTTTGGTCTGGAAATAGATTTTAATTCAATATTTTCTATGTTTTTTCCCTCTTCCAGTGAGTGCTCATATCTGTCTGTTGAAGTCATTCATATTATTTATGTGCAAGTGATTTCCACAGAATGATGAGTTGTGGAAATAGTACTGGCAGCACTCACATTCCAACATGCACAATTTCCACTGTGTTGCAATGTACTAAAGGCTTGAATATTACCACATAGTCAGTTTGTACTGTGTTGCATTGTACCAGGAGCACACTACTGTCTAATGGACACAGTTCCAACAGTGTCATATTGTACAGGAAACGCTGATATTATGACATGGGCAATTAACATTGTGTTGTATGGTGTTAAAGGCATTGATATTAGAGCCAGGACAGCACACACTGCGTTGTATTGTCCTTGAAAACATTGATATCAGATTAAGACAGTTCACACTGTGTTGTATTGTCCTGAAAGCATTAATATCAGATTAAGGACAGTTCACACTGCGTTGGTTTTGTCCTGAAAGCATTAATATCAGATTAAGGACAGTTCGCACTGCGTTGTATTGTCCTGAAAGCATTAATATCAAATTAAGGACAGTGAACACTGCGTTGTATTGTGCTGAAAGCATTGACATCAGATTAAGGACAGCACACACTGCGTTGGTTTGTCCTGAAAACATTGACATCAGATTAAGGACAGTTCACACTGCGTTGTATTGTCCTGAAAGCATTGATATCAGATTAAGGACAGTTCACACTGCGTTGGTTTGTCCTGAAAACATTGACACATCAGATTAAGGACAGTTCACACTGCGTTGTATTGTCCTGAAAGCATTGATATCAGATTAAGACAGTTCACACTGCGTTGGTTTTGTCTTGAAAACATTGACATCAGATTAAGGACAGTTCACACTGTGTTGTATTGTCCTGAAAGCATTGATATCAGATTAAGGACAGTTCACACTGCTCTATTGTCCTGAAAGTATTGACATCAGATAAAGGACAGTTCACACTGCATTGTACTGTCCTGAAAGCATTGACATCAGACTAAGACAGTTCACACTGCGTTGGTTTGTCCTGTAAACATTGATATCAGATTAAGACAGTTCACACTGCGTTGGTTTGTCCTGAAAGCATTGACATCAGACTAAGACAGTTCACACTGCGTTGGTTTGTCCTGAAAACATTGATATCAGATTAAGACAGTTTCACACTGTTTTGTATTGTGCTGAAAGCATTGACATCAGATTAAGGACGGTTCACACTGCGTTGTATTGTCCTGAAAGCATTGACATCAGACTAAGACAGTTCACACTGTCTTGTATTGTCCTGAAAGCATTGATTTTACTTCATTAGTAGTACACACTGTGATGTATTGAGAGCATTGATGCTATATCACAGACAGTTCACTGTGTTTATATGTTTGCTGTGTCTATATGCCACCATGACTACATGTCATTGTGGCTATATGTCATTGTCTCTATATATCCCTGTATCTATATGTCACTGTGTCTATGTGTCACTGTGTCTATATGTCACTGTGTCTATTTGTGACCGTGTCCATATGTTGCTGGGTCTATATGTTACCGTGTCTATGGGTCAGTGTGTCTCTGTGTCACCGTTTCTACAAGTCACCACGTCTATCTGTCACTATATTTATATGTTGCTGGATCTGTATGTCACTGGGTCCATATGTTAATGTGTCTATATGTGACCAGGTCTATACATCACCATGCCTGTTTGTCATAAGGTCTATGTGTCATTGTATCTAAATGTCATTGCATCTATATGTCACTGTGTTTACAATTATCATATCTATATGTCACTGGGTCTATATGTCTCCACGTCTGTATATCACCGTGTCGGTATGTCACTGTGTTCACATGTCACTGAATCTATATGTTTAATCCTAATCCTGACTTTACCCTAACTAAACCCAAATCCTAGCAAAACCTTAACCCTGACCTCAACACACACACACACACACACACACACACACACACACACACACACACACACACACACAGGATGACAAGAAGACACAATGACATATATAGAAGTCTCATTAAAACCCAAAGGTGATAAAAAAAACATGGTGACATAGACACACAGTGACGCATAGACATGGTGACATATAACCATGGGGGCATGTAATGTTACATATAGAGCTGACCCCCCCTTGATAACTGCCAGGAGAGGTTGTGTTTGACCCGAGTTCTGTTTTATAGACTTATCTAACATTGACACCATACTCTAATTTCTGGGGTTGAGGGTTACCATCCCCTACCCGTCGACCCTCGCTCCAAATCACATTATCCACACCAGACTTTGGCCCAGCCTTTCACCTTCAGGCACCATCAATGCACAGCTCGTTCATCCATAGATAGGGATGGAGATCACCAGTGATTTGTACAACACTATGTCTGTATATACATCCTATATACAAATGTGATGTTTTGGAAAGTGGGTGAAGAGTGTGAAATCGAAATCTTGCCTCGAATCTTCATGCAGATATGTATATGTGTGTTCTCATGTTATAAGACGTAACAGATATACAGAGGTTTGATGAAAACAGGCGGTCTTTCTCTTATTTTTTCTTTCACAGAGAAAATGTGTACCACCTTGTGGGTCAGTAAAAACATAGTTATGGAATTTCCAGCTAGTGCATGGGCACATGCAGAGAGAGAGAGAGAGAGAGAGAGAGAGAGAGAGAGAGAGAGACAGAGACAGAGACATAGAGAGACAGAGACAGAGAGACAGAGATAGAGAGAGAACGGAACAGGAGACAGAGTGAGAGACAAATGTGTATTGAAGAGAGGAGACGATACAGAGTAAAGCAAGACAGAGATATTAAGAGTAAATTAAAGATGGGTATTGGTAGTGTAAAAACTATAAGAAAGAATGGGGGGAGACAGAGAGACAGACAGACAGACATAGACAGAGAGACAAAGGCACAGAGAGACCTAGACAGAGACAGAGGGTGACAGAGATAAAGACAGATGGGGAGAGAGAGCGAACGAGAGGGGATGGTGGAAGAGAGAGATGCACAGAAGCAGAATGACACCAAGCGAACGAGCGAGCGAGCGAGCGGGTGAGCGAGAGAGAGAGAGAGAGAGAGAGAGAGAGAGAGAGAGAGAGAGAGAGAGAGAGAGAGAGAGAGAGGATTGGGTGGAGGGGTGTGGTAGACAGGATGTGTGAATGTATGTGTGAAGGGGGGGAAGGGGGGGAGGGGGATGGGAGGGGGGAGGGGGGGGGGGGGCAAAGTCACTGTAAAAACAAAATTGAAAACAATCCTCTGCATTGTGTCTCCATTCAGGCGTTAGTAAACCCTGCACAATGCCCTCTCTCCCCCACAGGTTGTGGGTGGGGGACAGGAAACCAGCTGAAAAGGGGAGTGATGAATTGTGTGCCCCTTACAGCCCCCAGGCCCCCTCCCCCTCCCCCTCCACCCTCGCTCCAAATCACATTATCCACATCAGGGAAAACACAGACTTGGGCCCAGCCTTTCACCTTCAGGCACCATGCTGAAATTGCTTCCTAAAATTAGAAGTGCTCCCGGTTTTTTTTTTTTTATCGCCGTCCCCTCCCCACCTCCCCTCCCGCTTCGCCCCCTCCATTACCTTCCATGATATCCCCCTCCCCTTTTTGCCTGTCCCCTGCCCTTTCACCTTTCTCACTTTCTCTGTGATTTTAAAAATTAGATTTTTTTTTCTTGCGCGAGCGCATGTGTGTTCACGCTTGAGTGTGCGTGTATATATGCGTGTATATATGTGTGTATGTTTGTGTGTATGTATGTGAGTATGTATATGTGTATGTATGTGTGTATGTATGTGTCTGTTTCCTCTGTCTCCAGTTCCATGTCCTCCCAGTGACATCACACCCCATGCTGTCATTCATGCTCCCCAATACCCAGCCACCCCCCAGGCCGCCCTGTCACAGCTTCAGTACCAGTGGTCCACAGTCTGCAGTCAGTATCATGTCAAACATAGGCAACCCACCAGAAGAGACACTGCACTACAGCAGAATCATTTCCGCTACGCTTGTTCTGAACTAATATGCTACAGGACATCGTCGATGGTTGACAATGACAGCATAGTCACAGAGCGAGCATGAATGGGAGGCCCCCTTCAGACGGCACCAAAGCATTCATTCAAATGGCAAGTTAGGATGGGCGGGTTACAAGGAGACAAAAGAAGTCATGGATGGACAGACTCAGGGAATGTACATAATACTTCCATCTTGTTGTACGTTATCAAAGACGAAAATCTCACTTCACTGGAGGAAAAGAAACTGTCCAGTTGGATATGGCCACAGGCAGATCAACTAATGTCCGTGACTGTCCAAGAGTTCTGTCATGAATCCCAGAACCTGGGGATCAACTAATGTCCGTGACTGTCCAAGAGTTCTGTCGTGAATCCCAGAACCTGGGGATCAACTAATGTCCGTGACTGTCCAAGAGTTCTGTCATGAATCCCAGAACCTGGGGATCAACTAATGTCCGTGACTGTCCAAGAATTCTGTCATGAATCCCAGAACCTGGGGATCAAAGATTATGATGGGGATTTGAATTTGATAATATAATTAATGGTGCCCTGGATATCAAGCAGGGATGGATGTGGGGGAACACTGCCAAAAGGACCCCCCGGGAAGTCAGTCTAGATCAAGGCCTGATTCGTTCTAAAGCACACCACCCCAGGGCTACCTTGTTTCTCAGTTCTTTCGTCAATGGCCGTGTGTGCAGTGATACTTTTATGCCCTTCTGGGTATTGTCCTCTCTCAAAACACCAGCACGTTATCCCTCTCTCTCTCTCTCTCCCTTTCTCCCTCTTTCTCCTCTCTCTCTCTCGTCTCTCTCTCTCTCTCCATCTCTCCCTCTCTCTCTCTCTCCTCTCTCTCTATCTCTCTCTCTCCTCTCTCTCCCACCTCTCTCTCTCCCTCTCTCTCTCTCTCTCTCTCCTCTCTCTCTCTCTCTCTCTCCATTTCTCTCCTCTCTGTCTGTCTCTGCTCTGCCTATCCTCTCTCTCTCTCTCTCTCTCTCTCTCTCTCTCTCACACACACACACACACACACACACACACACACCACACACACACACACACACACACACACACACACGTAAAGAACGGGAATGTGAATGTGGGTTGGGGTGGGGTATGTAGTGTGCTAAATGTACTCAGACACATGTTACCTTACAATGATCTTCCTGTATTGTTTTCTACAAACTTTATTTCAATCACTGTGCCAGGAAATGGAATTTGATCTGCTCCTATTCACGGGTTTGAAAAACTGACCTCGACATCTCTCAATTCCAAAGTGAGTGACGTATCCATCAGGCTACATTTCTAAAGATGGACCTATCATTTGATAGAAAATGGGCAGTTACAAGTATCAGGTTTCTGCAGGTGTGTCTTTTTTTGTTTAAGTCCTTTCTGGACAAATCTGGCCATTATAAATGGAGCGCTAGTGGTGAGGGAATTTCCCATGGCTGGGCGCCACTGTCTTTGCATTTGTCATAGCGTTTATGTCCGTTGCTTAAGGTTTTTGTCAGAGACTGCAAATTCTTCAAGTAGTTGAACGGGTTGCCCAGTTTCTCGCATGATCTCACGATGATAGGTTCCTGCCCCTTTTGCTGTCTTAGCATCAGAATTGCGGTTCACGGGATGTATGAATGGTATCCTGGACACAAAGGGACACAAAACTAAGGATGTAAATATTACATGCAAATGAGACGCCAATCAACCAATCAGTGGGTTCTAGCCAATGTAACCATGAGCGCCATCTTAAGCTTACAGAGCAATGAATTTTCCTTTTTTCTAAAGCGTAACGTGCATCAGAAACTGCAAGCCTCATCTGCTTCTGTTCTCTCCCACCCCCTCCTGCCATTGCTATCCCTGCAGACCCCGTGTGCTTCATCTGTGCCAGTTCTATGCCCTTCCCATGTTATAAGGACGGCATTTGCCACGCCAGTCCTGCGCCTGTTACGGTCTTGGGATGATGGATGAAGATGGATGAAAACAGAAGAGTGTTTTTCCCCTTCTACTGCTGCCCATGGTGTTGCCAGCTGATAGTTCGACTGATGCCACTTCTAATGCTAAAGGCCATTGATGCATTTTATTACTTGTAATGGTTTCAGAGAGAGAGAGAGAGAGAGAGAGAGAGAGAGAGAGAGAGAGAGAGAGAGAGAGAGAGAGCAAGCAAAACAGTCTTGTTCCCCAGTTCACTACCCGCTCCAGGGGCCATAAATAAAGAATCCCCCATTGACAATCGGACATCATTAACCAAATTTTGCTATCACATTCTCATCATCTTCTTCTTTTCCCAACCTGCTTTTGCTCGTCACCCATCTCTCTGTCTCTGTCTGTCTGTCTGTCTGTCTGTCTGTCTCTCTTCTCTCTCTCCAAAGACTAGTCTTCTTTGCAGTACAGCTAATCCCCCCTGCCATGTCATAAAACAGTGACTTCCCTTCCCTACCGCTCTTCAGTCCTGCCCCTCTCTCCCCACATTCCTTCTGTTCACCACCCTCCCTCTGACACATAATTCCGGGCATTGATCAGCGCATATCGCCCAGCTTGTTCTCTTCGTCGTCTTAACGAATGCCATATTAATGGCTTGTTTGTGTGTTTGTGCCCATATCAAGGAGAATGAAAACACCCCTCCCCTTGCCTCCTGCCTCCCCCGGATACGATGTCTGGACGTGTCACAGATCCGTAAACACGATCGTCCATAGCAGCAGCATTCGGAGAATCAACATTAGCTGCCAGTCGGAACTAACATTTTGTCACATCAGGTAAATGCTGTCTGGATTATTTCAGCTCCTGAGTTCTCGCGCAGCTTAGTCAGAGATGCCGAGATGTGTGGTGTGGGTAGGTGAGAAGAAGGAGGAGAGGGTGGAAACTCTGAGAGCAGAAGAGCCTGATTCTTTGACTGATGGAAGAGATGACAAGGGAGCTCGATTGAAGCGTGGGCTAGAATGAATTGCTCAGGGCTGAAATTAGGAACAGGGATGACAGATGTTTGAGAAGCAGATGAGGGAATGGGCAGTATGTTCGGGAGATGTACACACATACATGAGGATCATTAAGTATCTTTTGTCACGCGCCCTTACAGAACACATTTATACTATGTCCCTCTTTTTTTTGTCTGGAAATAGATTTTAATTCAATATTTTCTATGTTTTTCCTTCTTCTTCTGGTGAGTGCTCGTATCTATCTGTTGAAGTCATTCATATTATTTATGTGCAAGTGATTTCCACAGAATGATGAGTTGTGTGGAAATAGTACTGGCAGCACTCACATTCCTACATGCACTATTTCCACTGTGTTGCAATGTACTAAAGGCTTGAATATTACCACATAGTCAGTTTGTACTGTGTTGCATTGTACCAGGAGCACACTACTGTCTAATGGACACAGTTCAAACTGTGTTGTAGTGTATAGGAAACGTTGATATTATGACATGGGCAATTAACATTGTGTGTTGTATGGTCCTAAAGGCATTGATATAAGAGCCAGGACAGCACACACTGCGTTGTATTGTCCTGAAAGCATTGACATCAGATGAAGGACAGTTCACAATGTCTTGTATTGTCCTGAAAGCATTGACGTCAGATTAAGGACAGTTCACACTGTTTTGTATTGTCCTGAAAGCATTGATTTTACTTCATTAGTAGTACACGCTGTGATGTATTGAGAGCATTGGTGCTATATTACAGACAGTTCACTGTGTTTATATGTTGCTGTGTCTATATGCCACCATGACTACATGCCATTGTGTCTATATGTCATTGTGTCTATATATCCCTGTATCTATGTCACTGTGTCTATGTGTCACTGTGTCTATATGTCACTGTGTCTATTTGTGACCATGTCCATATGTTGCTGGGTCTATATGTTACCGTGTCTATGGTCAGTGTGTGTCTCTGTGTCACCGTTTCTACAAGTCACCAAGTCTATCTGTCACTATATCTATATGTTGCTGGATCTATATGTGACTGGGTCCATATATTAATGTGTCTACATGTGACCAGGTCTATACATCACCATGCCTGTTTGTCATAAGGTCTATGTGTCATTGTATCTAAATGTCATTGCGCCTATATGTCACTGTGTTTACAATCATCATATCAATATGTCACTGGGTCTGTATGTCTCCACGTCTGTGTATCACCGTGTCGGTATGTCACTGTTTTCGCAGGTCACTGGGTCTATACGTTTAATCCTAATCCTGACTTTACCCTAACTAAACCCAAATCCTGGCAAAACCTTAACCCTGACCTCAAAACACACACACACACACACACACACACACACACACACACACACACACACACACACACACACACACACACACATGATGACAAGAAGACACAATGACATATAGAAGTCATTAAAACCCAAAGGTGACAAAAAAACATGGTGACATAGACACACAGTGACACATAGACATGGTGACATATAACCATGGTGGCATGTAATGTTACATATAGAGCTGACCCCTTGATAACTGCCAGGAGAGGTTGTGTTTGACCCGAGTTCTGTTTTATAGACTTATCTAACATTGTCACCATACTCTAATTTCTGGGTTGAGAGAGAGTTACCATCCCCTTACCCCGTTGACCCTCGCTCCAAATCACATTATCCACACCAGGGAAAACACAGACTTGGGCCCAGCCTTTCACCTTCAGGTACCTTCAATGCACAGCTCGCTCATCCATAGATAGGGATGGAGATTACCAGTGATTTGAACGACAGTATGTCTGTATATACATCCTATATACAAATGTGATGCTGCTTGGACAGTGGGTGAAGAGTGTGAAATCGAAATCTTGCCTCGAATCTTCATGCAGATATTTATATGTGTTCTCATATTATAAGACGTAATAGATATACAGAGGTTTGATGAAACAGGCGGTCTTTCTCTTATTTTTTCTTTCACAGAGAAAATGTGTACCACCTTGTGGGTCAGTAAAAACATAGTTATCGAAATTTCCAGGTAGTGCATGGGCACATGCAGAGAGAGAGAGAGAGAGAGAGAGAGAGAGAGAGAGAGAGAGAGAGAGAGAGAGAGAGAGAGAGAGAGAGAGAGAGACAGACAGACAGACAGACAGACAGACAGACAGACACAGAGACAGAGACAGAGATAGAGAGACAGAGATAGAGAGACAGAGAGACAGAGAGACAGAGATAGAGAGAGAACGGAACAGGAGACAGAGTGAGAGACAAATGTGTATTGAAGAGAAGAGACGATACAGAGTAAAGCAAGACAGAGATATTAAGAGTAAATTAAAGAGGGGTATTGGTAGTGTAAAAACTATAAAGAAAGAGCGGGGGGAGACAGACAGACAGACAGACAGACAGACATAGACAGAAAGACAAAGGCACAGAGAGACCTAGACAGAGACAGAGGGTGACAGAGATAAAGACAGATGGGGAGAGAGAGCGAACGAGAGGGGATGGTGGAAGAGAGAGAGAGATGCACAGAAGCAGAATGACACCAGCGAGCGAGCGAGCGAGCGAGCGAGTGAGGGGGAGAGAGAGAGAGAGACAGAGAGAGAGGATTGGGTGGAGGGGTGGTGGTAGACAGGATGTGTGAATGTATGTGTGAAGGGGGGGGGGGATGGGGGGGGGGGGGGGGGGGGGGGGGGGGGGGGGGGGGGGGGGGGGGGGGCAAAGTCACTGTAAAACAAAAATCGAAAACAATCCTCTGCATTGTGTCTCCGCTCAGGCGTTAGTAAACCCTGCACAATGCCCTTCTCCCCACAGGTCGTGGGCGGGGACAGGAAACCAGCTGAAAAGGGGAGTGATGAATTGTGTGTGCCCCTTACAGCCCCAGGCCCCCTCCCCCTCCACCCTCCTCATTCCAAATCACATTATCCACACCAGGGAAAACACAGACTTGGGCCCAGCCTTTCACCTTCAGGCACCGTGCTGAAATTGCTTCCCAGATCAGGAGTGCTCCCGGGTTTTTTTTTTTATCACCGTCCTCCCCACTCCCCTCCCGCTTCTTCGCCCCCTCCATTACTTTCCCTTTCTGCTGCCTATTCCCTGCCCCTTCACCTCCCTCACTTTCTGTGACTTTCTTAAAAACCGGCTTAAAAAAATCGTCATAAATGAAATAACAGAAAAAAACAAGAAGATCATTATCAATTCTGTGACAGTGGCTGGATATGAGATCAAACTGACACAGACAATGTCATTGGATCAGAGAACGTGTTCCTATGTATGATGCACTGAGATAAAAAATATCTGCAGCACATAAAGAGAAATGGTTTCTGTCTTTGTTTGTTCGTTTCTTTATTTTCTATTTGCACCCCATGAAGATATAGCACCTGTCTTGTTCTGCTTTCGAAGATGAAAGTACTGAATAAATAGCAAGAAGGTAAAACGGGATTTTTTCTTCTTGCATCAGTGTGCATACTTGCGCCTGAGTGTATGTGTATGTATGTGTGTATGTATGTGTGCATGTAAGTGTGTGTATGTGTGTGTATGTATATGCGTATGTATGTGTGTATGTATGTGTATATATGTGTATATGTATCTGTGTACGTATGTGGCTATTTCCTCCATCTCCAGCTCCATGTCCTCCCAGTGACAACACTTCCATGCTGTCGTTTCAAGCTCCCCAATACCCAGCCACACCCAGGCCGCCCTGTCACAGCTTCAGTACCAGTGGTCCACAGTCTGCAGTCAGTATCATGTCAACATGGGCAACCCACCAGAAGAGACACTGCACTACCGCAGAATCATTTCCGCAACGCTTGTTCTGAACTAATATGCTACAGAATGCCATGCATTGTTGAGAATAATAGCTAGGTTATGGAGCGAGCGTGAATAAGAAGCCCCCTTCAGAGGGCAGCAAAGCATTCATCCAATGGCAAGTTAGGATGGGTGGGTTACACAGAGACAAAAGAAGTCATGGATGGACGGACTCAGGGAATGGCCTGTACATAATAATACTTCCATTCTTGTTGCACATGATCAAAGACAAACTCTGACTTGACTGGAGAAAAAAAGATCCTCTAATCAGTGGCACATGGCTTCAGATAAACATCAATGAATGTCCGTGACGTTCCAAGAGTTCTGTCGCAAATCTCAGAACCAGGGGATGAAAGGTCATGATGGGGATTGAGATTTGGTTAATAGAATTAATTATGCCCTGGGCATCAGTGGGGGAGGTGGGTGGATGGGAGACCACTGACGAAAGGACCCCCAGGAAGTCAATCTAGATCAAGGCCTGATTCGTTGCAAAACACACCACCCCAGGACTATCTTGCCTCTCAGTTCTTTCGTCAATGGCCTGTGTTCTGTGAGACTTTACATTCTCCTGGGTATCGTCCTCTCTCTGTAAAATGATCGCTCTCTCTCTGTCTGTCTCTCTGTCTGTCTGTCTGTCTGTCTGTCACACACACACACACACACACACACACACACACACACACACACACACACACACACACACACACACACACACACACACACACACACGCACGCGCGCGCGCACGTGGGGATGAGGTGGGGTATCATTATAGCGGGACTAAATGTGCTCAGAATCTTGTCACTTTACGACGATCTCCCTGTACTGTTTTGCCACAAACTTGATTTCGGTCTTTGCACTGAAAATGGAAACTTGGCCCAAAACTTGCTCATCCTACATAAGAATTGCCTGATAACAAACCTTGCAATACCATCGCACTGACTGTGAGTTCTCGCGCAGCTTAGTCAAAGAGATGCCGAGATGTGTGGTGTGGGTGGGTGAGGAGTAAGAAGTTAGGAGGGAAATTCTGAGAGCAGAAGAGCCTGATTCTTTGACTGATGGAAGAGACGACGAGGGTGTTCGCCTGAAGCGTGGGTCAGAATGAATTGAAGACGGAACATGAGAAGCGAATGTTAGAGAAGCAAGCTAAGGAATGCACAGGTTTTTTTATTTTTATTTTTTTGAATGTTGACATATGAGGATTATAAAGTATCTTCGCCACGCACCCGCACATAATGCATTTTTCCTGTGTCCCTATTTTTGGTCTGGAGATTGATTTGTTTTGCTGCTTTCATGCTCATTCTCCCCTCTTCTTTTGAAGACCTATTGATCTTCTACATGTTCAAGAGATTTATACAGAATGATGAGGAATTGCGGAAATAGTACTGGCAGCTCTGACATTGCAAGATGGGCAGTTCCCACTGTGTCGCATTGTCCTGAAAACATGGGTATTACAAGACAGTCAGTTGGCATTGTGTCGCATTGTCCTGAAAGACAGTCAGTTGGTACTGTGTTGTATTGTACTGAAAGCAGGGATTTTGCAACACAGTCAGTTGGTACTGTGTTGTATTGTACTGAAAGCATGGGTATGACAACACAGTCAGTTGGTGCTGTGTCGCATGGGCATGACAACACAGTCAGTTGGTACTGTGTCGCATTGTACTGGGAACATTGATACTGTAACATGGTCAATTCAAACCACGTTGTGCTGCACTGGTAGTTTTAATATAGAAGCATGGATTGTGCATACTGTGTTGTATTCTATGGGGGCACAACAATTGTATCATGGACAGTTTAAACTGTGTTTGTACCGGGAGTATGAAAAATGCAACGTGAATAGTTCAGACTGTGTTGTAATGTACCTGAAGCATTGCCATGGCAACATGGACAGTCAGCACTGCGTTACATTCCACTGGAAGCATTCAATTGCGACATAAACAGTACACACTTCCAGCACTGACATGGCTGTATGGATAGTTGACACTGTGTTGTTTTGGAAGCATCGATATTACAACATAGACTGTTCAGACAGTGTTGTTTTAATCCTGAAAGCATCGACGTTGCAACACTGACAATTACAGTATGATGCAATCACTGGAAGCATCGACTTACAGCATGGATAGTTAACACTGGGTTGTATAGCACTCGAAACATCAACATCGGAACATGGACAATTCACACAGTATACTATGGTACTGGAAGCATCGACACTGCAACATGAACAGCTCGCAGTATGTTGTACCCATTGAAAGCCCTGACATGGCACCATAGGCAGTCCACACCGTGATGTGCTTACTGGAAGAATTGACACTGCAGCATGAACAGCTCGCAGTATGTTGTACTCATTGAAAGCCCTGATGTGGCACCATAGGCAGTCCACACCGTGATGTGCTTACTGGAAGAATTGACACTGCAGCATGAACAGCTCGCAGTATGTTGTACTCATTGAAAGCCCTGATGTGGCACCATAGGCAGTCCACACCGTGATGTGCTTACTGGAAGAATTGACACTGCAGCATGAACAGCTCGCAGTATGTTGTACTCATTGAAAGCCCTGATGTGGCACCATAGGCAGTCCACACCGTGATGTGCTTATTGGAAGAATTGACACTGCAGCATGAACAGCTCGCAGTATGTTGTACTCATTGAAAGCCCTGATGTGGCACCATAGGCAGTCCACACCGTGATGTGCTTACTGGAAGAATTGACACTGCAGCATGAACAGCTCGCAGTATGTTGTACCCATTGAAAGCCCTGACATGGCACCATAGGCAGTCCACACCGTGATGTGCTTACTGGAAGAATTGACACTGCAGCATGAACAGCTCGCAGTATGTTGTACTCACTGAAAGCCCTGATGTGGCACCATAGGCAGTCCACATTGTGACGTGCTTACTGGAAGAATTGACACTGCAGCATGGCTACATTGCACCATGCTGTATTGCACTGGAAGCACCAACATGGCACCATAGGCATCCACACGGTGTTTTGTCTAATGGAAGAATTGGCACTGCAACATGAACAGTTCGCACTGTGTTGTAGTCACTAGAAGCACTGACACGGCAACATAGACAGTCTACACTGCGTTGTGTGTACACGAAGAATTGACACTGCAACATGAATAGTATGCACTGTGCTGTATCGTACGAGAAGCATTGTTATGGCAACATAGGCTGCTCACATTGTGTTGTTAAGTTGCACTGGGAGGTTTTCATTTACAACTTGGACAGCTAGCATTGTGTTGTAATATACGTGAAATATTGACACGATAATGTGGACCGCTCATGCTGTGTTATACTGTTCTGGAAGCATGGATTTACAGCATGGACTGAGAGTACTCTGTTGTAGTGTAGTGGAAACACTGATCTGGCAGCAAGGCGGTCCACGCTATATTGCATGGCAGCGGAAGCATTAATGATGCAGCATGGATATTGTTTGAACGTTTATTTGTTTTGGGTTAATCTAGTGCTGAATGTGTAGCATGCTATCTTGGCAAACTCCAAAGCTATCTTAAGGCCACTGCATTAGTTTTTAATGCATCTGATATATGTGGATAATAGGTTTATTCCGCCGATGTTAACTGAAAGCAGCCAAGACTGAAACACTGATTTTCCCTGGGGTTCTTTTGCATTGACGGGGTTATTCAATATGAAGAATGTTCTTTTCGTCCTGCAAAACATGGAGCAAGACATATTTCGAACGCGGTCAATCTGTTTTGAACCCTTCAGGCAGGCAGCAAATTGGAGCAGTTCAGCCACCCCGTGACCTACAGGGAGGCCAAGACCATCATCCACAACCACTTTCAGTCCCAGTGGAAGAGAAGGCTGGGTGCAGAGAGAGGTGCTGACCCGATCCACCAGCTCCAAGGCACCAGCAGACAATCCTCTTCAGACTGAGGGCCGGCCACTGCAGACTGCTGAGCCACCTTAACCGCCTGAAGATCACCTACACTGACCAGTGTCAATGCGGCACTGGACCCCAGACCCCTGAACATGTCCTCCAGCGCTGTCCTACTCACGCAGCTCTACGACACAAAACTGGCCGGGGGGAGCGGAGTTACGGGCGCAGCTCTGGGGAGCCCGTTCTGACCTGGAGAAGACTGCGGGGCTTCATCATGGCGGCCGGGTTACAAGTCTGACGCACCCAGCTTCAATGGAACGCAGAGAGAGAGGGAGAGAGAGAGAGAGAGAGAGAGAGAGAGAGAGAGAGAGAAAACCTTTTGAATCAGCAACCTGTACAAAGAGACGCGTTTGTGTGTGTGTGTGTGTGTGTGTGTGTGTGTGTGTGTGTGTGTGTGTGTGTTTTTCTTTTATTGTAATATACAGAAGTTATTTTTTACGAAACATACGCAGGCCATTTGCATATGCAACGCCAAGTTGAAAATTGAACGTATTTTTCTTCCTTTCTCATTACAAATATATCTGTGGAAGTCTTTGGTAGTTTGGTTGGCGGATTCAGATATTTAAGAGTTACTGCCGAGGTTGGCAATAATTTGTCATCTTGACAAGACCCATTAAGTTCTTGACAAATGATTACAAACGAACTATCAAATCGTTTCCGACAAGGCAATAACAACCAATCGAACTGTAATCAAACATTAAGGTAGTGATCAGCCAAATCCTAGTATTGCGTAACTTCTCTTGAATATGACGTCAATTGTAATGGTTGAACAAGATGGCTGCTCTGCTTGAGGCGAGCCAGATCAGTTTACACAATGTAGCTGTCCACGCCATCTTGCCTTGACTATTATGCACATATATCGACACCAGGAAGCTTTGGATACGTTGACAAGGAGATTTCGGCGAAGGCAAAGACGTTTTCTGTTGCAGTTGTCTGCTTTACACTTTGCGGCATTGGGAAGGCTATGTTACGTAATACACATATGACGTCAGTGTTTGTATCTCCTCTCGTGCTTTCCACAACACGCGTTCTCGACAGTCCGAAATAGATCTATCTTAGTCTCTAACAACCCTATGTGACTGGGATACTCTTGATGACACATTAAACAACATTGTGTGCA
>JADBJO010017711.1:5000-17500 GCA_016801955.1 Conus betulinus | reverse complement strand
TACAGTACTGTACAATAAAAAACGCAGTACAGCACGGCTTAACTGAATACATCACAGTACAAACCAGTACAACATGACGCAATGAAAAGCATGGGAGGGAGTATAATAGAATACAGTACAATGTAAACAAAAATACAAATACGATGTATCAAAATACACAAGACAATACGATGAAACACATAACAATACAGTACACTAAAGTACAATGCATGCTATACGAAATAATGAAATGGAACACAATACAAAATTATGAAATAGGGTAATAAAGAACTACGATGGAAGATTACAATATTATACAGCCTGTTATAATGAAACCATACAATGCAGCAAAAAAAAGAAAATATCGTACACGTTCTTTACCTGCGATTAGGATTATCACAATACAAGACATTGTGATTAAGAAGGAGCACTGTCTGTTCCATTCTACCACACACAAACATGCGCGCGCCTTCTTACCTGAAGTACATGAAGATGAAACAGCAGGCAAGAGCAGCATGAGGCTGATGACGTTAAACTCACACCCACCCAGAAGAGAGCCCAGAAATGCTGAAACACAACGAGAGTGATAATCGTGAAAAATAATGTTGATAATAAAGATTTTCATCACAATTATAGCAAAGTAAACAGTAAGGATCATGATCATTACAAACGTCAATATCATCGTCATCATCCATCCTAATAACAACAATAATAATCATGATAATAATAATGATGATTATGATGACGATTTACAACAAAAACAATATGAAATAATATCAAGAACAACAACAACAAACAATAATAATAAATAATAATAATAAAAGTAGTAGTAATGATAAAGATAATGATGTCAATAATGGTAATAACTATAATAATGAGTAAGATGATTAATATAATAATGATAATAATAATGGCTTTTAACATAATGGTAATCCAGATCAGACGACTACGAAAGAGATGGTAAGCATTAATCGATTGTTACAATACGAATCAAAGATGCAGTCACCACACACAAACACACACACACACACACACACACACACACACACACACACACACGAGCACACACACACACACACACCCCACACCACACACACACACACACACACACCACACACACACACACACACACGCCCCAATAAAGAACGAAGACAGTATAACCCGACAAGTCCAGAAATTGCGTTCAGCTTGAGCGGATAAACTGTTTTATAGAGGAGAAAAGTCGATGTGGATGTGGAAAGAAGAAAACAAGTACGAACTTCATAATTGAAGAAGACGGAGGGCAGGAGAGGAGGAGGGGAAGGGGGGGGGGGGGGGGGTTCGGGGGGAAGGGCATGAGGCAACCAGAGAAAGCATTAAAGTCACCAAAGAAGTAGTGGAGAGTCTGATTACATTGTGCTTCTCACAGACTGCGCTACCCGAGATTCCCGTCCCTTTCCCCCCCCCCCCCCTCCCCCCTGTTCCTATCCCCTCATCCCAACACAACTCATACTTTTTCAGCCACCACTCTCCTCTCCCCCTCATCCTTTCCCCTTCTGTTCTCGTCAAAAGAATGACGGTGTGAGCCAACCTTGCCTGGAGAAAGCCTGGTGGGCTCGTGGTTTCATTTTATATTCAGTCTGTTCTCATTTCTTTATGATAAAAAAAAAAACAACAACTATAGTAGATTTCCAAACATGAACAAAATGTTGGTCTTTGTTAGACAAAACAGTTGTGTAGCTATGGTCGTTTAGAAAGGGTTAAAAAAAATGTCATGTGCGCGCACGCGCGTGCGCGCGTGTGTGTAAATGTGTGCACGAGCGAGAGAGAGAGGATGAGAGGCGACGAGAGAGGAGAGGAGAGAGGAGAGAGAGAGAGCGGGAGGAGAGGGAAGAGAGGATGAGAGAGAGAGAGAGAGAGAGAGAGCGAGAGAGAGGAGAGAGGAGAGAGGAGAGAGAGGAGAAGAGAGAGAGGAGGAGAGCGGCGACGGAGAGAGAGGAGAGGAGAGGAGAGAGAGACGAGAGACAGACCAGGACAGACAGAGACGAGAGAAAAGATTAAGGCAGAGCGAGAGAGAGAGAGAGAGAGAGAGAGCGAGAGAGAGAGATGCTGGAGAGAGAAGAGAGGAGAGAGAGAGAGAACAGGCCGCTCTGAGCAACACATCCAACTCCACGTTTTGACCTTATCTCACGAAAAACCTTACCCTGACATGACCAATAACTTCAAGTCTGGAGCAGAGAAGGGCAAGACTCGGATGATCAGGACCCAGAAGCCCGACAAGAGGCTTGGCGTGAAGGGTAGAAAATCAATGGGTTACCGGCCTTGCCGAACTATGAGTGACAATCCTGGATATGTAAAGGCAGCGGCACGTGTTGCTTACTGTGTCGATGTGTCCAAACACCCATTCATTGTCTCGGGGTTTTCCTATTTGTGTTTCACTACAGGCCAGTCGACCAGACAGGGCATCGTCAGAGTCAGGGCTGTTACGAAGCAGAAAAGGAAGTTCTGTGTGTGTGTATATATATATATATATATGTGTGTGTGTGTGTGTGTGTGTGTGTGTGTGTGTGTGTGTGTGTGAGAGAGAGAGAGAGAGAGAGAGAGAGAGAGAGAGAGAGAGAGAGAGATTTACTCACATAAATGTGTACCTACCCCAATTCATAACTGAATAATGACACTGTTGACTTCGCCATGGGAGATGGGACTAAGTCTTGCAGGGGACGTCAGCTAGTCTCTTTCATTTGTTTCTCGTCAGGCAACCAAAAAATCGTAAATGATTAGCAAAAACCAAAATGGGGCACAAACATGCAAGTCCACACTGGGAAATTGATCCTGCATAATGGACAACTATTTACCCATTCTGGACAGTGTTCACATTTCCAGTGGCAAGCTGTCAGATCACAACAGAAGAGCTGGAATGCAAAACATACGAACAATAAAAAAACAAACACGTGCAGACTCCTGGAATAAAGGCAGGTGAATGGGCAACAAAGGTGGAAAAGCATTGGACGTTAGCCCATAAGGAGAGACCAAGATAGTCAACAAGATTGACAGAAAGAGGAAAAACTACTGAAAGAGAACTTTTAAATATATGGAGACAGTTTGTAAACACCCCATCCTCTACACACACACACACACACACACACACACACACACACACACACACACACACACACACACACACACTTACACACACACTATCCGATCTACTCCTACCCCACTCCTTCGGGGTTCTGCATTCTATGCAAATCACTTGGAGTCAGCGTTCCGTTCATTCCCCCTCTAAAGTACAAATGTGAACACGGCGTCCAACACCCAGCAACTTCCTCACACATGTCAGCAGAATTATCATGTCTTCTCCTGGTTTCCCGAAGTCATGTGGGTTTTTCTGCCCCGACCGGCTCCTACCCAGAGTTGAGTTTGCTGCGGACTCAGTTGGGAAGACTGGACCACACAGTCGAGTTTCATCCACTTAATGGATGCGTTTTTCTGAGAGTGTTGCTCAAATTTCCTGACCAACACTGCAGGTGCCTGTATCTCTCGGGCCTGGTGACGCCGGGATATATTATGAAAGGAAGCGTAGAGTACAGCCCTGTCATGTAGTCTCAGACCGAAATGGAAATCCGTAGCATCATCTTAATCATCCTCATTCTCATCGATCAGCATTAAAAAAAAGTCTCAAATTCTGTGGCCCTTCATGCCCTGCTCTCATGGTGACTCAATTTCGATGTCCTCTCCACGTCTGTGGCCTTGGTTTGGTTCCGTGGGGGTCACCGGTATCGGCGAGTCCATGGGGGCTGTCGTTGGACGGACGTGGTGGCGCCCTCCGGGGGAGAGCTCACTCACGCCGGCTCCGCGACTAAGCAATTATTGTCGTCAGTAGGGGGCTTAGTAGGTGGTGTTCTGCGTATGTTAGATCAGAACAGGCGCCACTGAACACCACTGAAGTGACTCGGGCAGCAGTGCAGTGTCTCCTCCGGTGGGTTGCCTCTTGACGACTCGACATTGACTGCTCCCTGTGGATTGCCGGTGCCGGGGCTGCGGCGGGGCCGACCGGGCTGTGGCTGTGGACGGGGTGTCGGAATGAGCGGCGAGGGGTGCACCGCCTCTGAGGTGGCGCAGAGGTTGGACAGCAATTACATTCTCCACATGATGAATGAGAGCCAGACTTATCTAACAGCTAGTGGGTTCCTTGTAGAAGTTTTCAAAGTGAGCAAAAGGGTGCAATAAAGATAGCTCAACATTGTGACTGATTCGTTGCCGTTCAGATGTGAAAATAGACGCTTCCAAACAGCAGCAAAATCCCAAACATCTCCAGATTGACATGAGCGATGTGCGACGAATCGTAATCAGGGACAGTGTGAGCACAACTAGGGAACTTCACTCCGTAAGGTTTCATTTCTAGTTTGAAATCCTTTGATGAAAATATAAGGGCATCTGAGAGAGGCATCAATCATTTGACTTACGTGTGCATAATGTTGGCTAAAGACAGTTTTTTATGCTGTACTGATTCATGTTAAATTAATGATTCCCCCTGCCAGAAAATGGTTTGACTATTTCGGTAAGCAGTTGAAAATGAAGGTGTGGGTTGTTTTTCACTCATCGAAGATAAAAAAAAGTTAGACATGTTTATCAATTCAAGTGGAATAAATTTCATTCAATTATATCAGCAGATGGGTTAAATGGAATTCTCGTGTGTGAGCCGTCGAAAGGAAACGGGCCATCGCAGACAGCATAATGTCATTTTGATGCCGTCTGGGGGACGTTTTGTGTGGGCCGTTCATCATTCGTCTGGGGAGAAGCGTCTGCAAGAGGGGAGAAAAACACATTAAGGAATAGAACTTACAGGGACACGTCTGCCTGACTGACTTTCTGTTAGACCTGTGAATAGGCAAGTCGGTTCTGTCTGGAGTAGTGGAATGGCATGGAAGCTATGAACTGCTGTGTGGATAGTCAATCTGGAAGTTGGACTTCCTGTTTGGCTTCGTATTTTTTGAATCCAGTTTCACAGACATCAATCCATCATTCTGACTTATTTCTCTCTTTTTCTGTCTTCTTTACTTTCTGTCCTTTTTGTTTTTCTTCCTCTCCTTCCTTCCCTCGCATTCGGTGATTATTTTTCCGGTCTCCCCTTGCATTGTTCCTTTCCTTTTCTTTTACAGCTGATGGTCAAGTCTTCTCTGTTGTCACCGGTATCAGCTACGTCTTAAGAGGTGGAGTTTGCCTTATTGCTGATCTGTTTCTCGGTATCAGCTACGTCTTAAGAGGTGGAGTTTACCTTATTGCTGATCTGTTTCTCGTATCAGCTACGTCTTAGAGGTGGAGTTTGCCTTATTGCTGATCTGTTTTTCGGTATCAGCTACGTCTTAAGAGGTGGAGTTTACCTTATTGCTGATCTGTTTCTCGGTATCAGCTACGTCTTAAGAGGTGGAGTTTGCCTTATTGCTGATCTGTTTCTCGGTATCAGCTACGTCTTAAGAGGTGGAGTTTGCCTTATTGCTGATCTGTTTCTCGGTATCAGCTACGTCTTAAGAGGTGGAGTTTGCCTTATTGCTGATCTGTTTCTCGGTATCAGCTACGTCTTAAGAGGTGGAGTTTGCCTTATTGCTGATCTGTTTCTCGGTATCAGCTACGTCTTAAGAGGTGGAGTTTGCCTTATTGCTGATCTGTTTCTCGGTATCAGCTACGTCTTAAGAGGTGGAGTTTGCCTTATTGCTGATCTGTTTCTCGGTATCAGCTACGTCTTAAGAGGTGGAGTTTGCCTTATTGCTGATCTGTTTCTCGGTATCAGCTACGTCTTAAGAGGTGGAGTTTGCCTTATTGCTGATCTGTTTCTCGGTATCAGCTACGTCTTAAGAGGTGGAGTTTACTTATTGCTGATCTGTTTCTCGGTATCAGCTACGTCTTAAGAGGTGGAGTTTGCCTTATTGCTGATCTGTTTCTCGGTATCAGCTACGTCTTAAGAGGTGGAGTTTGCCTTATTGCTGATCTGTTTCTCGGTATCAGCTACGTCTTAAGAGGTGGAGTTTGCCTTATTGCTGATCTGTTTCTCGGTATCAGCTACGTCTTAAGAGGTGGAGTTTGCCTTATTGCTGATCTGTTTTCTCGGTATCAGCTACGTCTTAAGAGGTGGAGTTTGCCTTATTGTTGATCCTTTCTGGGACTGTCTTGGTCAGTGCCCCTCCGCTAAAAGTTTTTTTTTTCCAACAGTCATCACCAAGGATCACTGGTGAGCACCGCTTTGTTCAGCCTGAGCTGCTTCATGATTTCCTTCATAAAAGGAGGTGATGTTTTCACCAAACTCTGTTGATTTTTTGTTTGTTTATCATGACTAATAACAATGATGATACTAATGATGAAAATAACAAATAAAAAAGAAACCATTGCCTACATATGTACGACTACTTGAGAATGAAGAACAAGTGTGAGTATCATAGTAATACTGATGTTACCATCTCTTAGCTATTACTAGATTACACAGACCAGAAAATCAGTAACAAACATAGTGAGACTGTTATTATTAATGTTGTTACTGTTGGTGATGGCTACAGTCGATTAACTTCGAGATTGTAAGGTCAATATCTATTTTATTGTCTGCTACTGGACTTACAGCCGTAAGATGTTCAGCATGTTGCTAGTCCCTCACGTTTTCCAATATACACGTCAAGTGGGGACAAAAAAAGGCGGAGAGAAGTCTTTTGACATTTGTCAATACGTGTTCACTTACGTGCTTATGTTCTTGCTTTTGCTCTGTAGCTATGTCTATTTTTCTTTATTATTTCAAAATATCTTTTCTCTGTTTCATTTTGTCTTTCAGTTCAGAAAAAAAATATCACCCTGAGCAGAAACGATGCAATTCTGTTTGTATTTGTTTTAGTGAACAATGTACTTTGTGAACTATATATGTACTATCAGCTATTGGCTCTGACTATACAAAATATCTTTCTGGATCAAGTTGAACATTGTTTTACAAAGATGATAAAAAAGCTCCATGGTGAGAATAAAGTCAACAATAACAACAACAAGAACAACGAGAACAGCAATAACGACGATGACGACGAAAAACAATGACGACAACCACGACGACGACTACGACGACGACTACGTCGATGAGGATAATGACGGCAAGATGAATGCCAGTACTGGGTAAGCTTCTGGCGGTTGACAAGTGCGTGATTCTTGTCTGTGCAGGTACGTGCTGATGTGGTGCGTAATACACACGCGTGTTGTCTGTTTCTGACAGGAACCAGGGCGGCTCTGACACAGAGGGATGGCCTGAGAGTGAAGGGAGACAGGAGATGATGTGGAGAGCTGGTGGTCCGATTGTCTCTGGCACCCTCTCCCCCCTCCTTCCCCCCTCCACTTCCAACCCCTTCAATGATCACGATCATATTGATGATGATGATAGGAAATGTGGAAAATCGGTCTGGAAATGTGAATCTCTTCAGAAACCGGATATTTTTCTGTTCAAATCCATAAAGTCTGTCCATTGCTTCATCTGTTACCTGTGCTCGATTTTCAAGGTCTAGACAGTAAACGGTCGATGATTGACGAAACTGCACTAAAGTGTTGTTCCTTTTTTTTTATGAAGTGTGGGTGTGACTCGGTTTGTGTAGGAAAATGTAAATAAAATGAGAAACAGCGCATACAATCTAAACTTGAGAGAGAGAGAGAGAGAGAGAGAGAGAGAGAGAGAGAGAGAGAGAGAGAGACAGAGAGAGACAGAGACAGAGAGAGAGGGAGAGAAAATTAGCTTCAGTATCATTCTTCACATACTTTTGTTTTAAATCTAGTCGGTTGGTGGCACACAAACATACACACAAACGTATGTGCACATATTTTTAAGCAGAAACATACACCTGCACGTGCACACACACACACACACACACACACACACACACACACACATACACACACGCACGCACGCACGCACCCGCACGCACACACGCACCCCCCCCCCCCCCCCTCCCACACACACACACACACTCACTCAAACACGTCAATAATGAACATGGACAGCGTAAGCGACACGTCCAAAAATTGTGTTCAGCTGCAGATAAAGTGTTTTCAAGGAGAACAAAAATTGATGGGAAAAAAGGGAAACAAAACCAAAAAGAAAAATATGAACTTCTGAACTGAAGAGGATGAGGGTGGAAAGGGTTTTTGCGAGGGACACTGGGTAGGCAACATTCAAGGTATGAAGTCTCCAAAGTACTGGAAAGGTTACATTTTGCTTTACACAGAACGTGTCACTGAGACCCCCATCTCACCCTCTCTTTCCATCCTCTCACCCTGTCCCAACTCTCACACTCACCATTTGTACCCCCCCCCCCCCCCCCACACACACACACACATGATCCTCCTGAAAAAAGGGGTGACCGTGTGCGCACACTTGCCTGGAGAAATCTGGTTGTTTTGTTGGGTCATTTATAAAATTCTGTCTGCTCATTTCGTCTGATGAAAATATGGTATTAAAACATAGAAATAATACTGCTGTCTCTTTTCAGACCAACGATTATATATCTATAGTCTTTTAAAAAGGTTGATTACCAAATGTGCGTGTGTGTGTGTGTGTGTGTGTGTGTGTGTGTGTGTGTGTGTGTGTGTGTGTGTGAGTGTGTGTGTGTGTGTGTGTGTGTGTGTGTGTGCGTGTGTGTGTGTGTGTGTGTGCACGATGGTGAGAGAGAGAGAGAGGGAAAGAAAGAGAGAGAGAGAGAGAGAGAGCAGAGAGAGAGAGAGAGAGAGAGAGACAGACAGACAGACAGACAGACAGACAGACAGACAAAAATGGTGAAGTGGATACAGACAATGGACATGTGTGTGGAGGGGGGGGGGGGGGGGGGGGGGGGAGAGGGTCATGACGTTAAATGGCAGACAGGACTGTTAAAAAGAGGAGTGAATGGCTGCTTTGGGCGGGAAATCTAATTCCACGTTTTGACCTTGTCTCACTAAAACACTACAGTAACACGACCAGTGACTTCCAGTCTGGAGCAGAGCAGGGCGAGGCTGAAATGATTAGCAGCCAGAAGACCGACTACGTGGCAGGATAGAAAATCAATGGGGTACCGGGCTCGCTGAACTATAAATGACAATCTTACATGTGTAAAGGGCGGCGTCACGTGTGCTTTTCTGTTTCAACTTGTCAGTTACCGATTCATTTGCATAGGGTTTTTCTTTTTCTTTTGTCTCTTTATTTCACTACAAATTAGCTGACCAGACAGGGCAACGTCTGGGCTGTTACGAAGCAGAAGAGAAAGTTCAGTGAGAGAAAGAAACATTTAATGTATTCACGTAAAATGTGTGTCCCAGTTCATCACAGAATGCCTGCACTATTGACATCCTTAAAGGAAAATAAACTTATAAGCTAGGCAACTCTTACACCCATGATGAGATTTATCTCATCGTGGGAGCGAGCATTACTTCACCTATTCCATACGTAATGTTTATTGTTAGCTGCCTCGTTTATCATTTCCTTTAATCATCAAGGGAGATTACCCTAAGCCTAAATTGCACTGGGGACTTCAGAAAGTCTGCTTGAGTGATTAGCACTCCGGTTAAAAATATCGTAAAAAAACAAAACAAAACAAAACAAACAAACAAACAAAAACTAAGAACAACAGCAACAAAAGGAAACCAAAACAGCGGCTCAAAATATTCAGCGCAAGTCCACACTAGCGATCAGACTCTGCAGAATGAACTGGTTTCTCCTTTCGACAGTGTTCACAGTTTCATTGGTTAGCTCTTAGATCACAGCTGAAGGGCTGGCATGCTATACATTTGAACAAATGGGGAAAAAAAATCTCAAAGAACTCCTAAAATGGTCACAAAGGCGGAAAACAGTGCATGGTCGTGAATGACAAGAAACTAAGACAGTCAAAAAGATTGACAAAAACCGAGGAAACTACTGGAAGAGAACTGTTAAAGGATAGGGATACAGTTTTTATACATCCCAATTCCCCATAAACACTACCCCCCACGTCCACAGGCACCCTCCCTACACACACACACACACACACACACACACACACACACACACACACACACACACACACACATACACACACACACGCATCACCTGACCCATCCAACCACACTCCCTCAAGGTTCTGCGATCTATAGTGGTCACAGTTCCGTTCAGTCCCCCTTCACAGTACATGTTAGTAAATGGATGTTTCTCACCCAGCAACTTCTTTCTACACACAGGCAGTATTGACTGTCACGTCTTCTCCTCGTACACCAATGTCTTCAAATTGTCGATCCATCCTTTTCTGAATGTCCAGCTGTTTTGGAAACGCTTCCTCAGAACAAAGCATTCTCCGCTCTACAGTCCATGGGGACGTGTTTGTGGATCAACAGAATGTTCGAAAGAGAAACCGTAGATCTGTGGCAGGCCACCAGGAGAGAACAGAGTTTGTAAAGGATTCGTATTTGCTTTGTATTCTCTATACGATGAATGAGAGCCAGACTTATGTGACAGGCAGTGGGTTCCCATGTAGATTATTCTACAGTGAGTGGAAGGGTACCATAGAACGATAGTCTGGACCTGTGACTGATGTACTGGCATGAAATATATAAACAAAAAATATATTTGAATCGACATGAGGTATATTGGCTTGAAATGTGTAAGTACAGGTATGAAAATAGACATTTTCAAACAGCAGCAAAATGCAGACTGTTCACAATGACCGGAATGATGTGTGTGAACCTGAAGTGGAGGAAAGAGTGGGCATACCTAGGGAGACATGTTCCTCAACATTCCATTTCTACTTTCATATCTAATGACGAAGTTTGAAGACAACTGATAAAGGCAAACGCCATTAAATACACGAGTCACGTGTGCGTAATCTTGGCTAAAGACACCTTTTGTGCTGTACTGATTCAAAGAAATCAATGACTCCCCCTCCTTGTCTCTCCACCTCTGAAAAATGGCTCGACCGTTTTGGTAAGCATTTGCAAATGAAAGTGGACTTTCCCCCCACTCATCGATTATTGAAAAAATAGAAACGTAGGGCATGTTTATCAATTCAAGTGGAATAAATTTCATTCACTTGTATCAGCAGATGGGTGAAATGGAATTCTCCAGTGCGGGCTGTGGAGAGGGAGGGGGCCAGAGCAGACAGCATAATGTCATTTTGATGCCGTCTGGGGGACGTTTTGTGTGGGCCCTTCATCATTCGTCTGGGGAGAAGCGTCTGCAAGAGGGGAGAAAACACATTAAGGAATAGAACTTACAGGGACACGTCTGCCTGATTGACTTTGTAGAAGACCTGTGAATAGACAAGTTGGTTCTGTCTGGAGTAGTGGAATGGCATGGAAGCTATGAACTGCTGTGTGGATAGTCAGTCTGCCGGTTCTGTCTGGAGTAGTGGAATGGCATGGAAGCTATGAACTGCTGTGTGGATAGTCAGTCTGGAAATTTGACTCTCTTCTTGGCTTCGTATTTTGAATAGAGTTTCATATATATTCATCCAATTTCGTTCTTTTTTTTCCTTTCTTGATAGGTTTTCCTTTCTTTATCTCCTTTTCGATTTCTTTCTTTTCTTTACTTTCTTGACTTTGCTTTCGTTTGTTTATTCCTATTCTTCAGTTCTTTCTTTTCTTCTGTATTACAACACACGATCAAGCTTCTCGTGTCAGTCATGTCTTGACGGAAGGATTCTGAATTATTGTGAATCTGTTCCTGGCACTCTGTGTCGGTCAGTGTCTGGTCCCCAATACTTCTTCTTCTTAAAACAGTCAACACCAAGGATCACTGGTGAGCAACGTTTTGTTCAGCTGGAGTTGACTCGTGCTTTCGTCATAAAATGAGACTGTATTTTCACACACAAGTCTGTCCGCATTTTGCTTGATGATGATGATGATGATGATGATGATGATGATGATGATGATGACGATAGCGATAACAACAACAACAATAATGATAACAACAATGATAGGCGTATTAATTATAACAATAAAGATAATAATTATGATATGCCAATTATAATAGTAAAAGTGATGACACCACCACCACACCATCATCATCAACAACAAAAACAAAGCACAAGAAGAATAGGAGGAAGATTAACATCATCATCAACAACAACAACAATGATATAAGTATAAAAATAATAAATGATGATAACAATGATAACGATAATAATGATAATGATGATGATGATGATGATGATGATGATGATAATGATAATGATAGTAATAATAATAATAATGATATCATGATAATTATAATGACAAGAATGGTAAAAACAACAAAAGCGACGACGACGACGACACACAACAACAACAACAACAACAACAACAACACAACAACAACACAACAACAACCACGACAGTAATATCAGACATTTATACTCACATGTTCTAAAGATGCGCTCGCGAACGTTACAAAGTACGTTTTGACTCACATGCACTCATTCATTAAGTCACACGTCACATGCACAGTGGCATGCTCATTGCACCCAAAGAGGCGTACAAATCCCTACCCGTACATACACTACATGCATACATCACACACACACACACACACACACACACACGCGCGC